>JAQIWN010000809.1:0-26433 GCA_034699025.1 Entomobrya cf. arborea Gr-Col-00668
ATCTTGTCACTTGTGCTGGAAAATAGCTCGCTCGTGTACATAGTACATTGATGCCCCTCGGCTGCACAAACTATAATTCAAAGTGTGTCTGCTGGATTATACTATTTACTGGATTCAACTGTGGTCGATAACAATTTAAAATGTGACATGATGATAATTTTTTCTTGCAAATTTCTAACATGTGTTTAAAAGACAACTTACCTTTGATTTGTAAACGTTTATCTAGACCAGAGTCTTTTACAATAAAAATTTTAGTGGGAATTTGAAAATAAATGCACCATTGATGACGATAAGTGGGTATATTCACCAATGTAACAGTAGTTTCTGTTTATTTATTTTTTTCGCTTTAAAACTATTTCAGAATAAGAAACCGAGGATCTAAACTCATGTAAGAAAAAAGTGCACGGGGACAATAGTTTCCATACACGTAGATTTTCATACTTCATGTTATGAGCTAAAACAAAGAAAAAGTTCTACAGAAATCTTACAGAAATTGTAACAGTTACCCAACGCTTATAGTGCAAATTAAAATTGTCACGAATAGTGTATTCCCAGCCGGAAGTAGAATTTTTTGCTACGTTTTAGAGGGTATTCAATTTTTGTGCAAAAAAAAATACAAATAGAAGATCGTTGAACTTCTGAAAGAATGTCTAAAAGTAATGTTCTTTCTCAAACATGATATTATTTAGCATGTTACTCTGTGTATTCCAGGTTAGATTGTTACCTTTCTCCACAAGCTTTTTCACATGAAAGTGCTAAATAATTTCGTATTCAATGATGCATAACATCAGCATTAAAAAAACTAGTGAGGTGGCTTTATTGATAAAATTTACTCACTCCCATGCATTACATAAGGTGATTTTATACCATTTTAATCTTGGTCTTCCTGTTGATTCTGTTGTCCATAGACTTACTCGGCTGAAACGGTTTGAAGTTAGTTGAACTTGGGAGTCTTATGAGTACATCAAAATCATGCAAATCAACAAAAAGAGTCAAAAGTCTTAAACTTTATGGTATAACGTTTTTGGTCTTGTGGAGAATAGCACTCTTCATACATTTTTATATTGTTTGTACAGCATAACATGTATAAACGCATACCGAATCCATATTTTTCGTTTATAATTTTCATAAATTCTACCAAATTTACCCAGGATTTTAAAACGTATCAAAGATGTGTTAATGCATTTTTTATATTTACTATGTTTATTTAAATTTTATTACTGATTGTTTCAAGCTGTATGTTTCTCATAAACTCATAAAATATAAACAATATAGTATAAAGTATATAGTATGTATAGGCTTTAGACAAAGTGTTATTAATAGAATTTTTGGATGTAACGAATATTGTATTTTAGTATTTTTAAAAGAAATATTTACATTCAGTGTATGCAACCAGTCCTAAAATTTAATGGAATATGCTTGTTTATATGCTCAACTTGCAACTATTTACACCTTCGACTGAATCATATTCCGAGCATTGCATTGCTGACTGACCATGATACATAAATGTACATAGTATGTTGAGTCTGGAGTTCTCCTGTTTGTGCTTTGAAAAGGATGATTGTTTTGGAGCAAATGAAGCAAGATTGTATATAATATGGACCAGCTTCTCGTGAACTTGATTTGATCTTGGAATTATGTCTTAAAAACTTTATACTTATTGTGTAAATGCAAAATGCAACTGAACTGGAGTAGAAAAATATGATATCAACTGGAAAGGTAAGTGGGAAAATAAAAGTTATATTTCTCACAATAACCATCAGTTTTGCAATTTCAAAAATAAAAAACAACATGCTGATATGTATAGAGAATAAATTTATTCTATGAAACATTTTGAAACAAAAATGTTAGCTTGTAACTTGTTTAGTCTGGTTTGGTGGGTTTGGCGAACCCGTCAGCTCATCCCTCTTCAAACATCCGTGGAAATAAGTCGCTGTTGCTAACTGACCCTGACACAGAGAATGTTGAATGTCAGTATGATCGGTGCAGACCGCAGACCTCAGAGTTTGGTTTTGTGTGAAAACTGGAAGCCTATTAAGTTTTAAAAATTTAGTAAACAAAAGAAATCCCCACGCTCAAAAGCCATTTAATGTATGAAACCTCTAAACTGAATTCCACAAAATGGAGTAATTGGAACAGGGTAACATGCGTTTGTTTCCGTTTCCACACTGGTTTTGCTTAGTTCAGTGTGAATTCAGTCCTTCACCATCATTTCTTACACCCGCCCTAATCTAATAGCTGATCTTGTAAACATTGCAATGATTTGAACGAGCGTGATTGTAGTAATACTTGAACTGGAACAATGAAAATATTCTGATCGTAAAATTAAAACACTCCGCAATTAAAAATAACTATGCGCATTTGAATTTGCTTTCCCTGTCTTTGAAAAGGTTTAAGCTACATGTATGTAAATGTAATGTATGAAAACATTGGCAAGCTAGCATGCAAAAACGATAATGATGAGCTTGATTTACCAGCGGTCTAAAAGTAAAGAAAGAATTGTTACCTTATCGGAACGCCTATACAGTACACGTGTCGATTAGACTGACGTCAGTGATGTTTTTTTTACTAAGTGATTGATGATTCATGTCCCAACGTCTAGTAGCAATTCCAGTAATCAAATCAACTTTCATTAAATAATTACGCCATGTTTAACGTCTTTTGATGTCAGTATTAAGTATAAAAATTGGATAAGTTTTTTAAAATCAAATAAAACATGTGTGTGTAGACAGCATTTTTATAAATAGTCTTATTTTTAAAACGATAAGACAAATGACGCAATTTCAATGACACATGCAACAAATGTAAGTTAATCCTAGAATCAGCATAGACATTTCAATTGGAAAATATTTGCAAATATTATTCATAGAAATTTTTAAGGGCTTAATGCAGTTATATCACTATAATTTTTGTATTTTGAATTAATTATTGTAACAAACAAATCAATCATTTGGAGTGCACACAGTAAACGTCAGACGTTAGTAACTTCCGGTTTGAAAATATTTTCAATTAATCACATTAACTCAAGTGGAAGGATGCATCGTGAACTTGAGCTGGGTCAAGTTAAAAATGGCAATTAAACACATATGAATTACAGGTTATCATAACTGTAATGAGAATGCGAAATGAAATTCGATGAGTACTTTATTGATCGATAAATACATGCTATAATCAAAGTTCAATGATGTTCTACTCTCAAAGCAATGTTTTCCCAAAACCGTTTAGTACTTTAACATATAATACAGCATCCCTTGTACATCCTACAAGACTGGGAAGAACAAGAGTAACAGACTTCCTGAATAAAATGTTCCATCCAACATTCCAAGTGATGAATATATAACGTAAAACATACATATAATTAATCATAAGGCACTGCTTCACTAGTAATGGGTTCATTAAAAATGTAAAGTTCTTATAAATCTGCATGAACTGCAACTGGTGCAGATTAGTATGCGTTGAGCATGTGTGCGAATTTTTCAACTTGGTGGGAAAGGAATTGCCATTAAACGTATGGATTCTAATTTTCTGTGTACAAAAATACAAATGAATTTATATACTAATCAGTAAAAACATGCCTTTTAAAAACAAAAATCAAGGTTTTTATAGTCTCACAGATTGCTTTCGGCAATATACATTGAAAGTTCATTATGACTGAAACTAATTCTAAAGATGAAAATTTGAAAAAAAATAAAATACTCCATGATTTACCGAATATGCAGATGGTGTGGTGTGATATGGATACTATTGCGATTGGACTTGTGTAAGTATTATTATTGTGGTAGACTCAAGAGATACGATTTTGCTTTGTGTGTCTAAATCACATTATCTGTTTGCTTAATACTCGTTTCTTTCTACACTTAAATAATTCAAGTTCAGAGTCAGTTACATAATAAAAGGTTAAAACTAATGAAGGCTAAGATATTTAGGCAGCAAGCCTTGAGCGTAAACACGTTTTCCGTGTTGCCTTTTCGTTGAACTTTATTATATGAATGCGTAACTACTGTGCTTACATAACATTCAGCTAAACTGGACTATGCGTTTTAATGCGTAAAATATTTCCAATGTAAAATAATTCTAAGCTAAACAGTATTAAATTAATTAAAATGAATCATTATATTACGTTACTGTGAATATCTAGATCGTGTGACCTGTGATAAGCGTGCATAGCCAAACAAAATAGGAAACTTTCGGCAAGCTGCTTTTGTTTTATTTCAGCCGTAGTCATATGAGTCATGTCATAACCTTAAGGACTTCATCGAAAAGGAATGTAAGTGCTCCGTACGGAAGACACCAAGGTTGACAATTCGCGTCATTCTTTTAACTATTCAGTTAAAAATATTCATTTAACTACAAAAACTGAGATTGGCGAAATGGGGAAATGGGTAGGGGCATCATGAGATTTTGCGTGGTCACTCTGTATTTCATTATAAATGTCGTTCTAATACAACAAAGAAACAAAGTACAGCTTGTTTATTCAAGTCACCACTCACCACCCAAAGAAATTAACTAACTGCTTGAACTTAAAAAAAAAAACTCTTTTTCAAGGGTTATGATAATTTTTCTTTTTAAGACGGTCCTGAACTTGCAATATAATATATTTTGCTGACTGATTGCTAAATATCCGGATTACAGTCTTGTAAATAACATTAGCTACAATTTAAATAAAATAAAATAAATTTTATTTCATAAAAAATTTAGCCTCATCATATCATCTAAATGGTGTGGAATGAAGTTCTTTCAATTTTCCTGAAGAAAAGACAAGTGAAAATTTTGGTTATATATGCTAAGCCATCACTTGTCATTTACCTTGCATAAGAAGACATTTTAAGAAACAAATTTTGGAGAAAAAGAGGAAATAGTAATTGCACTATTGTTACAAAACAATGATTTCCTATTCTCTTTGTTAGTTATCATACAACATCTCATCAACATCTGCTCTTATGCTATTTACATAAATGTGATGTCTAATGTATGACAATTTTATGACGTCTAATTAGTATTTTACAAAACTTGTTTTCTTGTACTCTAAACTAAACTGAAGTCTGAACCTACTTTTACCTTGATATAAAATACTATGCAATGTAAGATCAATTTTGTTCAACACACTTTGTACCATCAGCTTCTGGATCTGACTCAGACATTCATCCCGAATTCTTATTCCTTTTTCATTACACGAAATATATTATGCTGTATATTATGTAATTATGCATAACAAAGTAAGCTTTCGTTCGGGGGTGTTAATACTGTGTAGTTTTAAGTTTTAACATGAAATTAGTAAATTACCAACATCCCTGAATTATTTAACTACTATTCATTTTCGTGTGGCATTTTTGTATTCATTCTGATTGTCATTGGCGCTGCAGCTCTTGCCACATTTCACATAAACTTTGTTCGTCTTCTTTGTCCAAAACATTTTGAATGTTTGTCACCTACCCCACCGCACCTTCAATTATAATTATGCTTGCGTCGCGTGTGTGTGAATGTCTCGTTTTATTCTTCCTCCATTATCCGCTCGTTATGACGAAAATACATTCATGCATATATTTCAGTAATACTCCAACAACACCTATTACAAAAGTATTAACTCATATCTAGGTTATGGTTTAAGATATAGGTTATCCATGTTAATTTTTTTTTCGCAGTTTCACAGATTTTTGGATACTTGTTAAACTTAATAGTTTGCTTACTTGCATACCCAATCAGGCTCATTTCCTGTCAGCGTGGTAAAGCTCTTGTTTAAAGATTTGATGATGTTGATGGGTTAAATCCCATTCAGCACTTGAACCTTTTAAAAAGGTTGATTACTTATCTCAAGCTTTTACGCTGTCTCCCCCTCTTCACAAAACATATACACGTAGGTATATTCATATTCCAACTTAATTACCTTGTATGTAATATAGCATATTATAATTGTTTGATGGAAGGAAGCCATTAAAGATTTCATATTTCTCTTTCTTTTTCTTCTGGAGCCGTCCATGTCATGTATGATTTTTATATGGCGTGCTCTTTGCCTTTTAGCCTCCTCTTCTCCTTGGACTGTACTAAGAAGCAAGGCTTTCGCTTTTTATTTTAAACAATGGATATATTAGACAGACAACCATAATCTACATGTTTGTTATGTACAATTTTCAAAGTTAACTTAAACAATAAAACGGGGAATGAATCATGGGAAAAACAGGACGACTACCACCACCAGTTACTATAAGATATAATGATGGAGTACACAATATAAATATACATACATGCATATCATAATAATAAAGTAGACCCATTATCCATTTATTTATCTCACAGAAAATTCTATATTGCATGTATATGATCCTCTTTTGAACTTTTACAACCATGAGGTGATGAGGCTTCATCATGAAAAAAATTTACGTGTTTCTACTGTGGGGTTGCATACATTACAAAATAATTTTCGGTTGAACTACGTAATAAGTTGAAAATTTTCAGTTAAGGTTTAGGACAAGTAAACTATCATGGAAGGAGGGTTGAAGTATGAATACGTGCATGTATGAATGCACAATATGTACTTACTTTTAGTTTATATATTTTTTAAAAATAAAGTATTACCTAATGCATTGTACCTACATCATTCATGAGCAACACCTTCCAAGATAAAAATTGTGGGATGACGGTGCTGATTATGATGACGATGAAGATGCTCTGCTTATGCTATAATTTACATGATTTTGCGCAGTGCTATATTTTCCATTTTATAGTTATAATATTCTCTCATTGCCTTGAGTTTCTTCAGTTTCCTGATAGTCTTGCCTGGAATAGCAATTACTTTTTGTTGCTCCTTCCCCTGTTCAACTTTTTGTGCATCACTAGCTATTGTAGATTGGAAGTTAGGATTTGTAAAAGAGTTTACTCACTCGATAATCTCCTTTCATTTAGGTAACTTAAAATCCAGAGGTTTTCCAGTTCCAGTTTTTAAACACCCGTAATTGGAGCAGGATTGTGTTTACAACTTGTAATTTTAAAACAAGTTTTACAGATCGTAAATTAAAAGTGTGAGTTTATGAGCAGTAAAGATATGGTGTGGTGATAAAACCTGGAAATAAATCTTGAAAATCAACAGTTTTTGGAATTTCATTTTATTTTGAAGTTTGAGCTTTTTTGTTTGCAAGTTTTGGAGATTTTTTGAAATTCCGCAAAAATGGGGAAATCTGTGAGTAGGGGTTTGTTTGGTGTGCTTTCGTTAATTTCGATCGTAAGTTTTTAAAAATGTGATTTCTTTTATTAGCTAGAAATTTTATACCTTGGTATTTACGAAAACTGTTATTTTTTCTAATAAATTAAGGTTTTCGGAGTTGGTGTCATCGCAGTTTCTGGTACGATGTTAAACCAGGCTCTTAGATATCAAGAAATATTTGGATATGCTGGTTATGGGGTAAATGGATTCGGCCTGGGAGGTGGTCCATTTTATGGAAATAATCTGTATGGAGGGGGAGGTCTTGGGGGTCTTCCAGCATTTGGATATGGATCTGTAGCCACAGAAGCTTACAATATTTACTATACTTCGTACAGAGTCGTTGCAATTTCTGCTGTGGGAATTGTTGTTGGACTTGTGCAAGTGCTGATGTCTTTTGTACTTTGCTTTACAGGAGAACGAGTAAGATTTTCTAAAACTTTTCCTTGCATTTTCTTTTAAAAAATCAAACCTTCAGATATCTTTTTATAAACCTTGTCATTATATCTATATCTAAATCAAACTTTGAATTTGACAGAGTGTAAAGGGAATCACAGCGACCTACGTGTGTGTCAGCTTTGTTGTGCTTTTTGCACTGATTGCTATATTTTCCTTGGCCATTTACTACCAAGCCATTTATACCCTTTACCATTATCACACTGAGCAGTTACCTGATGGCTACAATTACCATTACAATCCAGAAGTACGTTAACTAGTTAAATATATTTTTTAATTGAGTTTGAACGTCTCTTTTTAGTTATTTTAATTTTAATTCATAACATTTTTTCAGGGTCAAGCTTTCTGTGCCGTTACTGGACTCGATGTCTTCTTTCTTTTGGCCTCAATGGTTGGAGCCGTCATTCTTGCCAAGAAATATGATGATTATGAAGGAAACGACACTTGGACTGTTCACCGCACTAGCCCTAGTGCCATTTCTCATGGAAGTGACAGAGGTCGGTCGGAAGTTTAAATGGATTATTTTAACGCAATCATTTTTTGAACATGAATATAATTGATACTGACTACATTACTTGGTTTCCTACGTCTTGTACCTACTCCTGTATGAGTTACAGTAAATACCATTATAAGTACTTATCATGAATCCCACATAACCAAACAAAAAATAAGAATGTTAAGATTTTTAGTACCACTCTTTTTGTAATGCTGTGTTCACATTCTTGTCTTTTTAGGATTCATTAAGTCAGGAAGCCGCCTGTAGATGATTTACGTAGAATGCCATTCATTTAAAGTAATCAATATTACCGTGTGCGTGTGTGTCCATGTCCGTACAATAAGTAGTGTAATGGGTTGTGACTGTGACTTTTCAACAAAGAGTGCCAGCGATGCGATGCTTACTCCGAAATTCTATGTACAGTAAATAATATATATAGACTACACCACTATCTAATTAATTATTTATGTGTGAGTAAATGTTTCAATGTTCAAGTGCGTAAAATTTTATACCTTTTTAACAACTTTTTTTTGTATATAAATAAGCCATTTCATATTTTATGATTTACATGTACAAAACTAATTTTTTACACATTCCACAGGAAGCTGTGAAAGTTATATTTATCGTAATGTTTAAAAAAAATGCTTTCCAAATGTACAAAGCTCATGATTAATAATTTTAATTGCTGTTTAATGTGTAAGTTTAAAGGTAACGCCCTGTTATATTGTATATTGTAAATTAAATTAATTATATTCATGTATGCATGCATGTAAGATATACGTTCGGAAAGACTTGATACGAAAAATAAAGTACGTTTCAACACCAATTTGAGATTCCATCTTATTTTGCATTACAATATTAACTTCAGTATAACTGAAAAACTCTGGGGCATATTAAGACTAAAATAATTTTTGAAATCAACACTAAAACTCGTTTTCTATTAACAGTAGTTGGATTATTCGTTCGTATTTATTTTGTCAATTTTGCAAAGTTGTGATATTTCATTAAAATTATTTCATGTGTCATGTCAGTTATAAAACGCACTCTCAAATCAATAGTACTTCCCAGTCATCAGGATTCTTTTCCTTTACAGCATCGTATTGAAATGGTGGTCTTGGGAGTTTTGGAACAACGAATGGATGAAGGAACCCATTCTTTTCAATACAAGGCATTGAACCGCAATAGATAGGAGGTCCCAGGAATCCAGGTTTGTTACAAGCATCCTGTGATCGTCTTATCTTGAAAGTTCTTTCATCGACAGGGCAGCGAACTGGATATGGCTTTCCAACATAAAAGTATGTATCAGGTAAAACCTTATCAGACTTGTCAAGATAGTAGTCTCGATGTCCTTGACACCGTGCGTAGAACTTTTGCAGCTCCAATCGTCGATTGTAATCTACTCCCAGGCTTCGAATGTTTGGTGTATCTTTAATGACCCTAGTGATAATGGCTCTTTGAGCAACAGCGACATCCGGAAATGGGGTGAAATCACAGGGAAACCTACCATAAACCATTTTGTTTCGTACGTGTCGTTCCATAAGCTCTTGTCGAAACATTCTAAAGTGTTTTTGCGTTGCTCCGCCATAAGTATTTCCGCAGCTTGTACTGATTCCGGGCAGATGACCTTGATAGCCAGGCATTATAACTGGTGGAATGAAGTCTCCCATGTAGGTAGTGATGACACTACCCTGGCGGAACGGCATGACATCTTTGCCTGACCGAAGGACTGAGATTGGTCCTGTACCTGATGGGACAGCGTTGAAGTCCAAACATGGAAAACATGCGTTGCAAGACATTTTAACGGACAAGTTGACAAAGATGCGGTTAGCAATGAAAAGGGTGATCGTGGGTGGTAATTGGGCAATTGGACTAATAAAAAATCGGATTGTAGGGGATTATGAAACTAAATTATGAAGTTGTAATTATTTCTAAAATTCAACCATTGAAACTGGAGGAGTAGTTTAAAAATAGTGTTCCCTTTAGTGCAGCATTATTGCGCTCACTGTGTTTCCATATTTACGTCATTAAAGATTGGTAGACATTGGAACACAGCATCGTATGAATTTTTAAGTCGTCATTTCAATTTATTTGATCACCTAAACTGAATTTATCGCGAAATGCGCGTATGCATTGACTGACACTCATATGCAAAATTTTAACGAAAAACAATTTTGAAGCAAAAAACATTAAACATTCTTTACCGTTTGTTGCACACAAATTTTATGGCGCTATTGCAGTAAGTTCATTTAACTAACCATGAATTCAAAAATCCCGTTGTTGCTGCTGTTGCATAAGCAGGTAAACATGGCTTTATGTTTTAGTAGGTACGATACAAACGATCTCTCTTTTCTCTTCGCATCGTCACAAAATGCATGACTTGATGAGACGATGATTTGCTTCTCCGATAATAATACTTTCGTATTACCTACATCCCACAAACCATGTTGTCTTCTACATATTTTTTGTATGCTTCAGCATGTACAATGCGAAAAGAAATTTAATGATAGTATGTCCCGTAAAATCTTGGTTTTTTGTGAACAATACCGACAGATAACATAATATACATATTCGCACATGTGCAAAAACCCTTGCTCAGTCAAGCACGGTTCACACTTATTAAACCTATGTGCGTATTTTTTTCAGTCGTAAAATTGCTTTCTAACTTCTTTACTCATCCTCCCTCTCATCGTAATGAGAAAAAAATAACAGCTAGGTTAGTTCTTCGACACTTGTAACTTCCTTAGCTCAAAAAGATGATACTGCAACTGCGACGATGAGTGAGAACGAGAACATGACTATCACCAGTAAAATAATTTAATAATGAAATGCAATATGGCAATGAACTTAAGGGGTGTACGGTACATCACTGCACGATGCTGTTGGTGGTAGTGATGATGATCATTTGAAAGTTCTTTTCTTCAGTTCATTTTCTCTTTACTGGGTACTCTGTTAGTCTTTTGATGCACTGCACATAACACGTAAATACACGGTGAATAGCGTGAATGTATATGCGTCTAATCAAAAACTCCCGTTTTGTCTTTGTGCTTGTCAGTGATTTGAAAGGTTACTTTACCTGAATGCATGCTATATTCTCTCACGAAGAAGAAGAATCAGAATCTTATCATTTTCAACAGCATAATAATAATAACAGCATGAAAATAAACTACCCTTCTTCTGGTGTACCGTACGATGTGATGATGATATGAAGCACTTTTTTGAATAAGCGACGGGAGGAGAGTTTTTTAAACGCATAAAAAATCGTCTTGATGTGCGTAACAATAATAACAAATCGCACGACTACGAAGAGTCGTCCACTGACTCTTGTGCCCTTCGATAAATGGTTTGTATATCAACAGGAATAGGTTTATTGCAAATTGAGAGATTGAATGAACAATGAACTTGAAATAAGTCAAGCCAGAGTCGAGCAAAGGCAAGGCTATATATTTAGGTTGGGTTTTAAAGAAAAAGTTGTCATAACTTGGTGAAATCTCTAACTGCTAACACATCCACTCTCTTGTTGAATATAGTTTCAAGTGTGAACTGTACTGTGCACTGGGTTAACTTAAAATATTTTTCATTGTCATCAAAATTTAAAAACAAATCCATCGTGCGTAATCATAATCATGATTGGTGATACATTTGGCCCTTCACCCTCCTCCGGAAGTTCGGAAAAGGCAACGACCTGTTATTCTCCTCAGTACAACCGGCCCCAGCAAAATCCAAACAGGAACACAAGAACAGTATTTTATTCAGCAACTAATTCTCGTAAGATAATTCAATGACGAGACAAAAAAAACTAACAACTAAGAGAACTTTCTTTTTAACTGGTTTTCTCCAGCAATCGAATTTTTTCTTTGAACTTATTCAAATTATTTCATGTTTTTCTTTACAGGGATGTTCAGTGCGCAAATGTCGTCACCAGCCTCAAGGGCAAATAATAATAATAATGATTCTGCCTCAGGAAGTGCTAATGCCTCACGCTTGTTTGTTAGGATAAGGCTTCAAACATAGAGTCCTTTGATGCCAGGAGGATTTTGGCTTCTAACTATCTAATTGATTGATTTTACAACATCGCATTTTTTTTTGAATTCTTAATTTGATCGCATTTCATTTTTTTCATTGTAAGTTGTATGTAATCGATTTTATAACAACTAGTGTTCAAACAAAAATAATGACTATAACTTATTTACTATTTACGATTTCCACAAATCCAAATTATTCAAATTCAGAGACTAGTTTAGTACATGTAAAATAACAAATAATTTTGTAACAATTTGGTAAAATTTAACTGTATTGCTACTAAATTAATTGCCTCTACATTTCACTTTCTTGAGCAAATATATCAAGTTACCTATATTACAAATAATCCCATATTTTAACCACTTGGTTATTTTGTAGTAACCCAATATTGGCATTATGAGAATAGTCACCGTGAATGGGTTTTAAACTCGCTCCTATATGATTTTTTATATTTATTTTAGTATTTATTGTAATGTTAAAAGGTTTTGTATATGTACTGTTTAATTGGCCATGAAAATATTTTACTGACATTAAAACACATTTACGTCCGGTACTCAACTAACAGACATGTACTGGAAACTTAAAACATTCTGTTAAAATTGGAAATAATTTTAAAAATTGTAGCATAATATCATCACATATGTATCAGATCATCAGTAAGTTAAACTATTGCATTGTTCATTTTATGATACATTCTAACAAAACGAAAAAAAAAGTAATGGAAGAGAATAAAGATCTTCCAGAATTTGGATACGGCTTTTTGCACCAATTCAATACACACAAAACTACCACATTTCAAACCTATGCAAGCCTTTGATTGAGACTTGGTAGCCATGAAAATTGAATACACCAAAAGATGTACAAAATTAAAAGAATACATGTAAAATCATGATCACCGACTGCCCATCTCACCTTAAAATTGTACCTCCGCCGATCTCCGGAGAAATAATTTTACTTTCAAGTAAAAGTCTCTCAAGTATTTCGTATTCCAAGTCGGGAAAAATCAATTGAATTGAACGATAATTTTAAATTGACACACCATGTCACACCGGGGTTCGAGTGAAAGGGAACTCCTTGAAACCCACAAAACATTGGCGACTCTTAATCATCATGCTCACCATCATAGTCACCACCACCATGATGGTGCACACCACCACCATCATCATGATCACCATCATCACCACAATCATCACGAGCATCATCATCATCACCACCACCAGCATGAGGACGGTGAGGACTCAACGGTCCACACCATGTTATCTGATGGGGATCAAAATGACGATGAAGCAGAAAAAGAAAAGGATGACGAAAATTCAACTGCAGACGCTCCAATCGGGAATTTTATGTTTTGCGATGGCTTGAAAAAATTCAAAGTTACCAAATCCAAGGTCTTCAACAAGCATGATGAGACCTTCTATACCCGAAATCACCAGCCATTCACTACGAATGTAAATCTAAGTTGGCAATCCTAAAATTGTACTTCATGAAGAATAAATAATTTAATTACATTAAAATACAATGCATGGTCATTCATCATAGGCACAACGTTTTACGAAAGGTCATTTGCCAGGCCGTGTTCAATTGACAAGCCTATTTCACATGGAATCCAATCGGGAAAACAGAGGTGCTGAAGATGACGGTTTGGACGATTCAGATTTAACGGCTGCAGATGGCATTATTCGAGCTAAGAAAATAAAGAACCAAAAGAAACAACTTGTGCCATCAGACGACTTGAAAGTTGTGAAAGGAGATTTTACGTTTCCTCACAGGTCAGTATGCATGTAGTTAAAATGTATCCAAACTTCGCAACCATGATTCTACCATTATCTTATACATAATGTAATCCACCTACGCATGGCATCACAGGACTTACAAACCAAAAGTTCAGATAGCATTCCGTGTTCCACCTGGTCATGTGCCCCAGGCAGTCATGGCGGAAAGGCTTCATAGGATCTACAAGAAAACGGATATTAACTTGGTATTGCAAACATTGGGCATTGAACTGTCAGATCTTATTCCGCCTCCAACTTATGGCGAAAACAATGAGCGATTTTATGAGGAAATGATGTTCAGAAATCGAATAAAAATTAATGGACTGGACAAAAGAGAAGTGCTGGCACGAGGAGGAAGATTAAAACAGTTAGAGAGTAGCTTTAATTATCATTTATTTCATTCCTATCATTTTGTCTTGATGATACCGAGAATCATGTCATGATTTTTTTAGGTATGGTCTTGATGGCGACGAAGAAGAAGACGAAGGGGCTACTACACATATTCACAAAGCTGAAAATGATTCAAGCTTGTCAACAGCATCATCATCATCGGGCGATGGATCATTTGTAAGTGGTGGAGGTGGTGAATCCTCTTCAGGAGAGTCTAAAACGAGTACAGATGAAAAAAATGGAGAAGACGCTGAAGGAAAGGGGAAATCTGGAATTCATCCATTTATTCAGAGTAAACCACCTTTCAACGCGCAATTCCCTTTGAGCTATTTTGATAACAGTGAATTCGACATAAGGAGTGGTGAGGACTGGTGTCGTTTAGGATGGGAAGATAAAGAAAAACGGTTTTATCCCTTGCCAGCAAAAGCTTTTTTGCCTTTACCCTTGCAACCTGACAAACGTGCAAAAGCCAGGTCTCCTGCTGAAATGACTTTGGAAGAGATCTTGAAAAAGACTCCACGTCTAGAAAGATTTCGGCAGTGGCTGTTACGAGAAAGATTTCAACGGCAAATTCGCATGGTTGGGTTGGATCCTACTAAAGGTACAATACTTCATGATGACAGCAACTTATCATTCGAAAGTTTTTTTTTTCATTCACAGCGTTGCATATTTCATGTTTGATTTGATATTTCATATCTGCGTAGTGACCAGACTTACTCCGTCAGAAATGGAAATGGCCATAGTGGCACGTTTGGGAAGTACAGTAGAAACACTGGCCTCTCTTTCTGATGATTCAATTGAAGAAATTCACAGAGCAGTCAAGAGATTTTCCCAACGTTCCAAAATGGACGGTGAGTTGGAGGATCTCTCTTATCCAACAATACCTGTTGTTGCTGTTGGGTCTGATGAAGCCGAAGAAGGTGAAGGTGAGGGTCAAAGCTCTTCTGACCCAGATTTAAACTTGACAACAGAAACAAAAGATGAGGATCAATTAAACATAGTGTATAAGTTGAGGCAACCCAAAAGGGACGACGACGCATCAGATGAGGATGATAAAGGGCTGACCACCAATGATGATGCAAAAAAGTATGCATGAGATATGCACAGTTAAACTCAAATCAACCTAACATATTAATGATTGACTTTGACTTCCTATATTTGTTGCATTCCAGGAGCGTCTCGATTCTTTCAGATGTGTTTTCAGACTTGGACTCCCTGACCATGATGGGTTCCGATATAATTACAAATATTCAGCGAGTCGCTGGTGCGGAAATCGAAGCCACTGATGCGGAAGACATTGACGAGGACTCGGATAAATTAAACGGAGAAGGGAAAATTTTACGTGGCCTTACCCGGCCCGCTAGGAGCTATTTTATGGGTGATTATGGAATAAATATTCCATCGTCCCCCGACATTGATCCATTTGAAGATGGAATGGAGCAATATGTTCTGGATTTCGACAAAATGAAAAAAGTTCACATTTATGACTGGCGTTGGGTAGATGTTGCCGTATTTGATTACCACCCAGGACAAGACAAGTAAACAAAAAAACTAAATTGATGCATCATACTTTTTTGATATTTTGCATTTCACGACTGTTGAAATTATTCAACTCTTTACGATTTCGTTAGGTACTTTGTTCGTTCCATAAGTGCACCAATCGTATACGCATGGGTGAGCAAAGTGTATCTTTGCTTTGACGCTGAGGATCCCAACAAGCATGGAACCCGAATAAAAGATGCGGTGAAACGACGTTTTGAAATGGAAAATGTAATGCGGTACAATCTGTACGTGGACTGTCTGCCAATGATTGATTTCCCAAATGTGGAAGACGAAATTATGCAACGAATTATGAAACGAGCTTTAAGTGCTCCCAATCTCAGAGTAACAGACCATGCCCTGAACAAAGTGAAGCGAGAAATTAATCTGGAATACCAGCGAACTGTCGCAGAAGAAAAGTTTCAGCGATTAACAGAAAAGCATCATAAGACTTTTCTACCTTGGTATAAAAATCATTTAATATTCAAATAATGATGTATGCACAAAAAGTTATTCATAAAACATGTAATTTAAATCAGGGTGCAACCTCCTGACAAACTTGAAACTGCAATAATTACAACGAGTGTTGACAATTTGCCGCATGCAAGTCAAGCGCCCCTTGAGTTTCTGCAAAATGTTCATGTTCAAAATTTCGAGTTTAAAGTGAAAACGATACAAAAGAGTAGCGTGATTTTCACAGAAGAAGCTTTCAAACCTTATAGAGAAATTACCAATATTTGTTTGGTGGCAAAAGAGAGGTCAATTATTGTGACGCAGGATTTGCTTCCGATGCATTTGGACGATTGGGAAAGAGTACAAGTTGAGAATATCGAGGAGGTATATACCATGCCCTCCGACAGTATTTCTCCGCACGATAATACTTCAATTTAATTGTTCATACTTAAATAATTATAATATTAGGTAACGCGCTATTTGGACGAGGAATGGTATGAAATGGTTGTCACCAATTTGAAGGAGAACTTAGAGAATCAAAAAAAGTCGTGGTACAATCTTTCAGAAACGAATTATGACGTGTTCATGATGTCCAAACTATCCAATTTCTTGCAGTTGATAAAAATACTAATGCAGGTATGATGTCTTATGTGTGAGTTGTCAGTAATATTAGTATATATTTATATAAGAATTATAACAGGTCAAATTAATTATTACATAGGACACAATGAGATCAATTGTTAAGGACTCGTGTGTCCGATTCATGCAACAAATCAAAGAATACTCCCAAAATATTGATCCCACCACTGATTGGAGTTGGGGCGATGATTTGATAACTTCGGAGTATCCTCCACCCAAAGATCTGAAACCACTTTGGGTTTTGGAAATGTATTTGGACACTGATGGTCCAAAATATATGCAACCACTTTCTAGTTTTTACAGAAATGCGTACAATATTTTCTGTAAAGCAATACAAAGTTGTTCCAAAATGCCCACGGTAAAAAGAAATATCATAAATTATCAACAAAAAAACTTTCAAAATTACACTTTTGATTACATAACATATACGACCAATTTTTAGCTCCTTTCAAAAGTTATGCCTCAAATGCAATTTGCCGCACTGGGATATCTTAAAGGAATTGAGGAAAGTGAAATTGAAATGATTGAATTGGCACACAACATCATAAAGTATACAAAACTAGTGCTGTCCCCTTTGGAATCTTACATTAGAAAATTTCAAAAGTACAAAGAAGTGTGGAGTTTGGATATTTCAAGCTTTATCAAGTCAGATCAAGATGATAGTATAAATTATAAAAAATACTTTTGAGCATTGTATTGTGGTAGTTATTTTCATAACTTTGAACTTATACCTAATTACCAAATAGAAAGCTGGATGAAGGTGATCCAAGTGCACATGATATTAAAAAGTTGGTTGAACAAAATAAAAGGCACATGGAAAGACTCGAGAAGGAAATTCCCAACAGCATTAAAATTACTGCGTTCCGGGTCGTCGTTGATCATGTTCGAGATGGCATACTAAAGAAGAAAAAGAATTTAATTACTTCAATTCTTGATAATTATGCTTTCAAATTGAGAAAGATTATACAAAAGGTACAAAATATTAGATTTATAAAAACGAAAAGCATGCGATCCAAGAATAGCATAAATAGAATGAATATTTTTACCATGTTTTAATTTAGGTACAAAAAGATTATCAAGAAATGGAGAAGAAATTGACCTATCGATCTGATGACATTGAAGAAGTCATGGAACTAAAAGGATACGTCGAAATTGTGCCATCCCTGGTGGCACGGTTAGATAATGTTGCAGCAGCTGTAATAAAAGATTACGAAGTATTTGACCATTTCATGTACCAAGTTAGCAACGAAGATGTAAACGAAAAATGGAAGGCTGCTTTGAATTCGAATAGAATTTTAAGGCTTGGACGTGAAGCAACGAAATGGTTGGATGACGATTACGACAGGCTTTTGAAGGTTCAACAGGCTGACTTGGGTACTCTCAGTGATCAAGTGGATTCTGCAACACTAACTGTTGCTGGCCTGGCTGCCTTTACTGAGCTGGAGAAGGCGAATGATGTGTGCCAAGAAATTAAAAAGATTTGGAAGACAATTAAAGAGCTGCAGGAACAAAGTCAGCTTTTAAATCGAAGGCAAAAGGTATTCGGGCTGCCATTAGCTCAAAACGAAGCTTTGAACAGGTTGACCAGAGACATTGAACCTTTTAAGAATCTTTGGTTTACGGCATCGGGTAATTTAGACTTTAGACCATGCGGATATTTTGGAATATAAACGTAACGTTTCAAGTGATAAATTTTACGATCTACTTGCATTTTAGACTGGCTCACTGTTCAAGAGACACTGTACTCTGGTATAATGGACAAAGTGGATTTGGAACAAGTTACCCGAGTTATATCGGAAGGTGGAAAAGTTATTGGGCGTTGCATCAAATATTTTGCTGGAGCAGATCAGATTCAGCATATAGCTAAATCCATTAAACATCAACTTGAAGAATTTAAGCCCATGTTACCCCTAATTCGAACATTGAAGAAACCAGAGTTGAGGCAGCGTCATTGGCAGGCAATTACAGACGCTTGTGGTAAAGCTCAGCATACACTTTTCTTAATGAATATGCCACTACCTACTTGATACACTGATTAACTCTCATGAAATATTTTTTCCTCTAAAGGCTTTACGGTTGCTTACGGAGCTGGTCAGAATTTCAAAAAGTTGTTGGAGCAGGGCATTGTGAAATATGTACATAAAATCACAAAAATTGGCGATCTTGCTACAAAAGAAAATGAAGTGGAACAAGCGATCAACAAAATGATCACAGGAATAACGCAACATGAAGTGAAGATAATGCAATATGAGGAATTTAAAATGCCATACGTTACAATAAGTGCACAGACAATCCAGACAATGAAGGAATACATTCAACTAACAAACGAATTATTAGCAAACAAGTACAACACTCCATTTATAGAAAAGCTTACTGCTTGGGAGAAAAAGATTAAACTCTCAAAAGCGAATCTGCAAATATGGGCGGACTGTCAAGTTAAATGGTTGTCAATACAGCCCACCTTCATGCCAGTTGATACGCCTCAAAAAATGCCGGTTACATACAAAATTTACGAAAAAATGCAAAGGATTTGGAGGAGATTGATTCGATTAGCACGTGACACGACAGAGGTTGGTTAAAATATAAGCAACAAAATTATTCATTGTTTTCATTCTCACTGAATTTTTTGTAAACTTATTAATTTTAGATTCTGGACCTGGCATCTGATAACACAACAATGGCAACTCTACAGCAATTTTATAACCTGTTGAACCAAATTCAAAAGAGTTTGGAAGAGTTCTTTAGACCAAAAGGATCAGACTCTGATGATGATTAGATTTTTAAAATCGTAAATATATATTTATACCTATTATTAAACCTGTGCTTTAGGACAATGATTACTCAATAATGAAATTAAAAATATACTATATATTGTGCATTATGGAATAAGACTGTACTCATAATTATTTTTGATGCAAGGAAAATTAATTTATTTTCAAAAAAGAACACAGTGTGTTAGAAAGTATGTGAGATATCATGAAAATACAAGAAGCAGAAAGATTGAAAGAAGATAGAAATACTGTTTGTACAAAAATATATAAACCATAAAAAATCATTAACTAAAGAATAAAAATAATAAAATAAGAAATTTCAGTCATTGTATAGGGGCTGTGAAGTAAAGGTAAACACAACAAAATATTGCTTTAGAAAGACAGGAAAGGCATAAGGTCGAACTAACACGTAAAATTAATTACACGCTATTTTCGAACTTAACCAGCCCTGGCCTTGGCGGCAAGGTGGTTGAGCGTGGCAGCAACGACTTCGGGAGTGTGAGCTGGTGGAACTGGCAAGGTGGCGGTGTGAACAGCTCCATTGTGAAGTGGGGCAGCAGCGGCGTGGTAAATTGGAGCACCAACAGCAGCATATCCGTAATGATGGGCAATAGCTGGAGCAGCTACAACGGCACCGATGGCTGGGGCAGCAATAGTACGGGCAGCAACGAGTTGAGCTGGTGCTGGAGCTGGTCCAACGGGCAAGTTGGTGGCGGCAACGCGGAATCCGTTGATTGGGTCAGCAACATAGTTGACGCTTTGGACTAAATTGTTTGCATCTATGTAGCTATATCCACCGCGAACGACCCCGTCAGCAGTCTTGGTCTCAACCTTGGAAGATGGACCTCCGGAATATCCATAGGAGTATTGGCCGAGCTCATCTTGAGCATGGAATTGGTTGGCTTGTCCAGAAATGACAGTAGTTGGTGCAAGTCCAAGTGGAGCAACCAAACCAGCAGAGGCAACAGCCAAGGTGGAGACGAAAACGATCTATGCAATTCACAAACAAAATACACAACAATTAATTATGACACAATTTTAGGTGGTAGGTATTAAACTGAAAACACTTTTCAACATTTTAAGACAATCATTTCCATTTTGAAAACTTACAGCGGCACGCATTTTGATTTTTGAGAGGTGGTTGTTGAGTTAAACTCTTGAGTGATTTTTGTGTTTCTCTAAGAACTTCACAGCTCCAAATGACGATGATCCTGGATGGTCTCTAGTCATTTTATATACAATTTGCAATCGTCCTTGATTAGCATCCTCATCGTTATCTTCCAACATTGTAACCCCTGGCCTAACAAATATTCTGGTTTCTCAGTGAGCAAATGCGGTAAAAGAGGAGGATAGGAACTAGTTGATGAAAAGTGACAAAAAATGCGGTATCATTACACCACCATCAAGAAACATCCAAGCCAAGAGGATCAGGTAATTACCGGCTTGGTCGCCTACAACATTGTTAGCAATACACCTGGAATTTTAATACAAAAATGCACACATAAACCTTACCCAGTATTACCGCAGTGTGTCCAATAATTGCAGCAATACAGGGCTAGTTAAAATTGAACAAAGATTTGCACCATGTAATTATGATATGATTGTTTTTGCATATATCTTTTCTCCATGCCCAAAAATTGAAACAAGAAATTTTTAATATGATGGTGTGCCATATGCATGCGTCATACTAAATAACATGGGAAATGGAAATCTAGTAGAGATTTTGCCATTATAAAAATACTCAAACTGTACGTAGTACGTGCAACCCCATCTTTAACAAATAAATTAAGTCTCGCATTTAAATTTATGCATTCGTTGACTGCTTTGTGATAACTTTGATGAGGATGATATGGCAAAGGTCCACATTGTTCTTTTTTATATGGCTAAAGTGTGGGAATAATATTCAATATATATTTAGGTATATCATATAAAGAGGTGTGACTGAGAGAGTGGGACTACGCGAATGCAAAGTAATAAATACTGTTTTATTGATCCAAGAGTCACTCAGTATTGCTTTTTAAAAAAATAAGTAAATTGAAATAAAAAATCATATGAATGCAACGACTCTCACACTCAACAGCACGAAAAGGAGAAGAGGGCAGTGATAAACAGAGTAATCAACGAAATAATCTTCACGACCATCCCCACCCCTTCCCTATTCACCAACTTGATCTTAAAATCAAACATAAAGTTCCATCATATCATCATCATCATGAGTAGTTTATGTACGTTTACCATGTGGTTATGGTATGGTAGAGACGCAGCAGGTAACATAATATCTTTAATAATTTGGCATCATTATTATAATGCTTGACATGACACATCTTTTCGAGAGTGCAAAAAAAAATATCTTCAAGTCATTCAACAACCAGGTTCACTCCACATCACAGTATTAGTTTACGCACAATAATAATAACCTATTCTACCCACCACACCACGCCAGAATAAAACACTTCCTATAGAGTTTCATGTTTTTTTAAAGATCACGCTATAGATCTACCTCCCGCAATATCATATTTTGTGACGCGTTGTAAACCTCTTTTGTCCAGTATGCTCTATTTGTGCACTGTTAACAATAAGAAGGCAAGGACAAATGTAAAAATAAAGTTCCTGTTGGCTTATATGTTATTTGAGCGTTGACTGATTGACAATCAAGTTATTTGGTTGACTCAAATCTAGCATTTTATATAGCAAGGAGGAGGCTTTGACCAAACAGTTCAAATAAAATGGGATATCAAACAAGCTATAAAATTTTTTGATTGATTTATATGATACAATTATCATATTATCTTGCGACTTCTTCAGCATTTAATAGTTGGGATAGACCGACTCAACTTATTGATGATCTTTTTTGTTGAATGTAAAAATGAACTGGATCAAATGCGTGCTTTAATGACTTTTTAGCCATTGTGGTTTGACCGATAATAGTGAAATAGCAAATGACCAATTAATAATTTGCATAGCTGTTCGTTCGTACGTACCAGTTTTATCAAACAAAAAAATCAAACCAAAAGCTAGTCGAATGACAATTAAACGGCTGCATGTAGTGTAGTGGTACTTTTGATTAATTTTATCGACAAATGAAGCGCTGTTAATGCGCTTGCATGCATATCAAGTTGATTCTGTTTTGATTGAATAGCGTTTTACTATTATCTCCACAACGTGATTTTTTTGCATCTGTTTTTTATATTGACAGTTAGGCAATCGTTAATCGATCGTTTCTTTGCTTGAATGCACTGCCTCGAGTGCTAAAAAAATGCGGACAAAATATACCTTCTTAAAAATGGATGGTTTTTTAATGCGCTGGCGCTAACAGTAATAAGAGCTGTAGGTAGGACTTCGGGCGATGATAATAAATTAAAGGCATTTCCATTAAAGGCGCAGTGAAGTAGCCAGGAATGTGTTGCTAATGTATTGATTTAAGATTGATATCTCGTTTTGATGATATGATGCACAATGCACCATGATCTTGATGATCATGAACCTGGACAATGAACATGCTCGAATTGGCATGCGTCAATCAAAAACAAAACATCATCTACAGCTTGCCAAAGATTCTCTGCAGAACTAACTGTTCGCGACAAGGAAGGCGTGAACACGGCATGCATACAAAATTGGCAAAAGGGTGCACATGTGAAATCAACAAAGTCGTACAAATGGGTACTAATCGATATAATTGTAATTTGAGCCACGCAGTCCAGGAGTGCTGATGTGGAAATTGTTGTATTGTTGTGTTATGGATTTTTTTTAAAAATTAGAATTTGTCGAATGGTAAAATCCTAATGTAAAAACGGTGGTATGTTACTTGCAAACTGTGTTTTAAAGTGCTTAAAACAGAATTTTTTTTTCATGCGAAACCAATGAATTGTAATTCTATCAGATATTTCTGGTAAAATAATATGATATGAAAAACACAAGATTTTATTCACAAGGAATATAGAGATGAAAAAAGGCAAATAAGAGGTATAGAACAAAAATACTATCAAAATAGTTTATTCATCAGTTTAGTCGAACGGTAATCGAAGAAAGGTTAATCGATTTATTTAGTTGTCTGGAGCGGCAGCGGCGGCGGCAGCAGCAGCAGCAACGGCTTCCAAGTGCTTAGCCTTAGCAGCAGCAACCTCAGGACTATAAAATGAATGTTTATAATGATTTTCAAGTTCATAATTTGAAATATGAATGAATCCTGTGTCGCTGAATCTAGCTTACGTGTCTTGGACTTGTTGTGGGATTGGGCCTGGAAGGACAGCGACTGGAGCTACGGCTGGGGCAACTGGAGCAACCTAACCCACAATTGAAGACACGATATTTTAATACCTCGTACACTTAACTCCTTTAAAAACTGCAGTGAAGTGATAAATTACGGGCAAGTTGGTGGCGGCAACGCGGAATCCGTTGATTGGGTCAGCAACATAGTTGACGCTTTGGACTAATCCGTTGGCGTCAATGTAATTATACCCACCTCGAGTGATGCCATCAGCGGTCTTGATTTCAGACTTGGCAGATGGACCTCCAGCATAACCGTAACTGTATTGGCCGAGTTCATCTTGAGCTGAGAAAATTATTTAACGATGATTATCTGCACTGCTGATATTTTTTGTCATTTCAAACTTCAGCTAAGTTATTATATTAAGTACCGTGATATTGGCTGCTAGTGACGGCTGGGGCAATCACGGTTTGGGGGGCAGCAATAGCAATGGTACGAGCAAGGGGGGAAATGCCAAGTTGTGAAATTCCAAGAGGAGAAGCCAACAAGACTCCAGCGGATGCGCTGGCGACGATAGCAGCAAGAACGATCTAAACACAAAATATTTTTTCATAAAGATATTTTGATATCAAAAACACTCCGACCTTGCCAATCACTCATTTGTTCTTGAAAACACTTTTTTTCCTTTTTATGTTTCCAAAAAACTATTCACTAAACAAATACAAATGGTGAATCAAGTTTCCAAACTAATTATCATAGATTTTTTTACTTACAAAGGCCTTCATGTTGAGGTTTTTGTTTTGAACTTTTCAAAAGAAAGATCTTTTAATGATGGACAGCTGAAACGTGAATGATTAGTGAACCAACTTGAGACTAATCAATTTATATCCAAAAGGAACCCGAGACCAACTCGAGCTTTTGGTTGCATAAATGCTGTATAATTGCAGTAGTTTAAACATATTCAAATATACATTACATGCATAAAATGACCTCGTCCTGGACCTATTTTTTTCTTTTTAAAAAGCCGTCCACCTGCCTTTTGTGCGTTGACAGTTGCAAACTCATCCCGACTTGATAAAAACACTTGGTTTACAACAAGCAAAAGGGCAGGGACATGATTACGATTCAATCAGTCAGTAGTACAAGTCCACATATCTCCGTTCATTTTTTTTATCCCAGCAACTTAATACGTGCAATTATATCTATTAAACAGGCTTGTCTTTATCCACTCCGTATTAACCCTACCGATTATTCCAGAATCCTGAGAGGTGGCATTCCCAATATAAAATATTGATTATCGCAACTTACATTTTTAATTCATTCTCCATTCTCAATCAAAGAAAACCTATGCAACTATGTGTAAATATTGCATGCATGTTTGTTACGGCATAAAATTGAAAGAAGCTAGAAGCTAAAGCTAATAAAGCTAAAAAGTGTTGGCGTTTCTCAAAGTCTCAAACCGTTTAGACAGAGCCATACGAATGGTGTGATGTTGATAATAATGACGATAATGACCACTAAAGGGTGGGTAGTTTATAAATTTTTGCGTAATAATATTATGCACGTTTTTTGTTCCAGTTGAGATCAAGAAGACCACGTTTTTGTTCGTGAGCAAGCAAAGAAGGGAGCAACATTCCTCTTTCTGACATGGCATAATAAATTCTCATTCAATGGTTACGAGACACACTGGAGAAGATGAAAACATAAGAAAAAAAAGTTGTATTCTTATTTTCTTGTCTAATCTTTGGAGAATGAAATTTGGTGTATCATCGTCGTCGTCATTATCACGACTTAGACTATTATTTTATAACAAGCGAAATAGTACATAATAGGCTAGTTTATTAACTAATGCACTGTAAATCTCATCATACAATGCTGTAATAAAATGTTGCATTTTTCACGTGTTCGACATGTTTTCATCCCACCTTGATTTTATATAATGTATAAAATTATTTGGTAAAGTTAATTACTATAAATTTAATGATAGAGTAAACTTGAGCACTCATTCCAGGCAAGATGAGATCATGAATCAATAAACCAGGAACAAATTACGGGAGTATTTTTACTTTAAACAACTAGGCACACGTGTTGTGTGAAACCAAACAGGTCTGATATAATATTTTATTTAATAGTAACTTTTTATGACCAATTAGTTCCCATTCAGATATCATTGGCTTTGTAGAGTATGAAGTCATTAGAAGTCTATCAAAATCATTTTTTCATTTAAAGTAAATAATTATTCTGAGATTATGTCAGAAAATTAAGCATATTATTTAATAGACTGGAAAGCTGACAACATCCGTTTAAAAAAGTTTGGAACCGGCTTCTCATGAAACGAATCGCGAATCCTGGTCCGTTTCAAGCACACCTTAAATTTATGAACAGGAATATGTATTATGTCTGCTGGAATGTTATGGTACGAGAAAAGTTGGTTCGTGCGAGAGCCCGACCCTAGAAAAATAAGCGCCTTGAATCAATGGTAACTTTCTTGTAGG
>JAQIWN010000810.1:0-26403 GCA_034699025.1 Entomobrya cf. arborea Gr-Col-00668
ATGTTAGTATGGATCTTATGATGTCTTTTGTGATTGTCATGACTGGTCTTGAAAATAAAATCAATAATAATAATAATAATTAGATTTTGTGAGCAAAAAAATCCAAGTACGAATACACAAAGAATGAACGAACAACGCCGGATTTAAAAAGAGACAATAAAAAGAAAGCAAAAGAAAACATGAGAAAACCATGCATATTCCAATTTAGATAAAGTGGGTTTGCATATTATGCCTTAATCCAACTTTTTAGAAGTTAAATGATTATTCAAAACCAAAAATGTTTACTTGAATTTTAGAATTACAAAGGGTTTGACTTTAAAATATAGAATTTATTCGTTTACAAACTGCAACTTCCAGTTGGTATTATATTTATTTAAAAGTTCATCTTTTTCATAGAGTAATATCTTTCGAGAGTACAAAATTAACTGCTAATCAGCAATCAGTGATTGAATATGATACAACTTTTATCTTTAGAAGACAACATGTTTCATTCGCGTTATTCTTGTTAACCTTATGTCAGTCAGGGATGTGTAAAAACTTTTAAACAAAGGCTCAAGACTCGAAAATTAAAAGGATACAAAAACTATCATGAAACATGTCAACCTTTTCTTTAATACTGAAGAGATGACATTCTCATTAAAAAGAGTTCACGTATATAACTTAACTACTTATACAAGACAACGGGTAAAGTTGAAAGTTTACTTCGTTAAAAGTTTACAAGTTACATTAAAATTTTCCTGGTATGCACACTTTTAGATCATAACTCTTTGTTCAACTTTTCAACTTTCTCTGAACCCTCGAGTGGGAGCAATACAATCGTTATACATAAGAGAAGCATAAGAAAGAAATTATTTCGTGTAAATTAACTTGATTCTTCGTTATTTTTTCTTCAAAATACCTAAGATCTTTAGAAACTCTCAAGTTTCAATCAAAATGTCACACGTGTACAATGACTTATGTGATATTTTGAAACAATTCCCCAGAGATATTTGAAAGTGGTTGAATAAAAGGTATCATAAAATGGTTACTTTTACCCTTTCACACTTCATTCAAGCACTATACATTTAAACGCTCGTTAAGTGGAAACTATTGCCTGATTTTAATCAAAATGAAACAATTATTTCCCAGATTTTCGTTTATATTACTAAAAGTAGTATAGACAAATATATTTTATATCGCCTCGCCTGTGCCTACACCAAACATTATACAACTAATCACTAGTGCTTAATTAGTACTTGATCTCATCTTCAAATCATTTACCATTATTACTCGCGAGTAATAATGGTATCGTGAATATCGTCAATATCGGGTAATATAGTAAACATGCTCGCTGATAAAATTCTCTTGCGAAAGAGTTTTAAGAATATATTATTTCAAGCACTAATTACTGATGTTCAGAATTTGCGTTGATGATGAAGAGAATTGATAAGTGCTCCTAATTGAAAAAGAACGTGACTTTAAAAAAAATCTTGTGAAAGTTGAGATCATTGATTGGGCTATCGAGAAACAAACGAAAAATCTCTGTCTTATTTAATTTCATGTAAAGCGATATTTTGGTATACTTTGAATAGAAAAATAAGAGCTCATAAGTGTAATCGAGAGCTCTTCTTTTTGCTAAAACGGACATCAAGATTTTTTCCCCATACCACATTACATTGTCCCTATACTATTAACTCTTCAAAACCTAATCATAGTTTTTTACTAATTAACACACTAATTTTTTTTTAAATTAAGCCCATCCTAAATATTTGTTAAACAGTATTTTTATTTTTTTGCAGAGAATCGAGAAACCCTTTTTGGAAGCTGTAAAGACTACCTTGGACGAAAGATATACGGAGAACATTGAATCAATTTACAAGATTGCGATCCGTCTAATAATAGAAACCTTAGTCCAAGGATATGAAAAGGGACAAGTAAGTGATCAGTAATGATACAGTACTACGAATAGTTTTTAAGCTTTGAAATCGAAGTATTATACTATTAAATCAAAATTTGTAAATGTAATGTAAATCCTAAAAACATTAAAGCATCTGTATGTACTCAAATTTTTAGAAAAAAAATGTACGAAAGAAAACGAACATTAAAACATTTGTAAGTAAAATGGGTATTGTGTATGACTAAGATAAAATTGTTACATGTACATAAAAACTAGTTATTGCAAAGTCCGAACCAAAGAACCTTGTAAATATTTTAAATGTCGAAGAAAAAGCCAATGATATACTATACTTGTATGATTGTACGAGTAAAATTTAGAAAAAAAATATTATAAGATAAATTACTTATAAAAACACTGCATGCTAACAATCACACTGCATACTCCTAACTCTATATATTCCTGTACATTCATGTGGTATTTACGAATGTAGTCTGCATTCCATATATAAACTATCTAGGATAACTAGAACTAGTTATTAATTTTTAAATTGTTTTTTTTTCTATACAATCATAGGTCTGGTCAATTTACTATTTTTTTGTAAATCTTCAATTATCTTTGGTTTAACTTCTGCAGTTAAAATAAATCTAGTTTTGCCGGTACGATGCTAGGAATTATTGTTATATCGTTGAATTGATATTGTTAGCTTTAAGTATTATATTAAAGGTGCATTATACACATAATTGCTATATGGGGCATGTAACGACGGTTGTGCTAAAATTTATCTTAGAATTAATTCTAGTTTTCAGCAAACAGACAATTTAATAATGTCAATGATTTATTTTTCAGTTTATGCTTTTGTGCAGTGCCCAAAAAATTGTGTCTCATAAAACTTATATCACTTGATCGCTTATAGAAAAATACATTTTATACGAAAAATAATAAGTGTGACGAAATGTACTTAAAAAATTGAAGAGCGTTCGAAGTTTTGTCATTTATTTCAATGCATAATTGTTTTTTAAACATGTTTCGTGAATTACATTTTTGTTATAAAGTTTTATTTTTAGTACATCACATGATCTAGTACGAAGAATAATTGATCGAATAGTTTAAAACATTATTTTACACACATAAAAGACCAATATTATTTTAAATGTAAATATATTGCACAAATTTTACTTTGAGGAAAAATATGTTTTTTTTTTTCTTGACATATACTTTATAATTAGAATTCGTTGGTAGGAATACAATTTCATTTAAGAATGTCTGTATCGTATCTTAAAATATCACTTAATCTCATGATGACCTGGGATTCAGAACGTCTTTTAATATTGAATTGCTTCGATCTGCTTGGTTTAGTATGGGTAGATTTACAGACATCTCTGAAGATGAAGTAGACGAATGCCTTGTTGGGCCATCGCCTGAAGCACCAAAAACTGGGGTTGAAGAGCCACTTGACTGTAATAAAAATAATCACAAATCATTGGCAACTTTTAGAACACAACACTATGTATTTCAAATTATTAGCGTAAACCATAAACAGACTAAATACAATATAAAACCAAATTCACCCGAATTCATACCTTGGAATTTCGCCTTGTCATTTCATCGAGAGGGATTTTGATTTGGGCCTTTGGCTGTGACTCCGCCTCCAAAAACCGTACGAATGCACTGGCAAAAGACTAAAATGGCAGAAAAAAAGCAATGAAAATATGACACACATTTCAAATTAACAAGTTAATTTGGTAACTCAAAAATTACCTGCTGTTTAGCTAGATCCCCTGTTTCGCCTCCGGCATTCCCTTTACCAAAGGGCCACATTGATGTCGCTTCGAGTCCTGTCTTTTGCCTATCCTCTCTGTTAAAATCTAGCACAGTAGCTATAACCCGCAACACCTCCGTCCTCTTATCCGCTGGCGTTGTGAAGTAGCCCACAATAAGGTTTTTGACAAGATATCTGAAATCATAAAAAATAGTCTTTTTAGCTCTTCCGCACAACCCATTCCAAATTTGGTTACGAATTAAATTAAAATTCTTATTACCTGTCAATTTTAGCCACATTGTTATTATTTATTTCTTCGAGTTGTTTGGACAGCCTTCCCACTTGTTCCTCCTTCTCTTGTACTGAAAATCGAGACAAGAATAAACCCAAATTGAAATCAGAACAATTACGAGCATAAAAGGTAAAATAACATGAGCATGCTTTCTTTTTTTCTTACGTATTAAAATTTCAAATGGGAGGTTATGGTATTGAGAGGTCATTACATATACATACAAATGACATTTTAAGCTTCAAAACCCTAATACAGCTTTTATTGCAAACATTAAACCTATTTAATCTATTTTAACGTGTACAATGGCGACGTAGGCGTAACTGTGTTTGAAAATTACATATCTTACGATTTACTGATTCTTGTGATATATGCTAATGTACATAATACTTGTCCTAGTAAAAATATTATTTTAAATATTCTAAACATTGGGGGCTATGCGAATTAAGTTTAAGTAAAGTCTCAAGAAATTCCAGTGAAATATCCCACGTTGCTGGAAAATCTTTCCAACCATCCATGCATCCAAAATCGAATTCCAACAACAAAGAATGCAGGAAGAAAGCATTATTCCGATGTGGTGAGTGATGTCTGGCGTACTGAAGTCAACTTCCGGTAAGAGAGGAAAGTATTAGACAGATACTGGAAGCATAAAATTCAAACCAGTACCTGACATAATACTCACACCTCAAACGGATTTTTTAGAGCCTTAACAAAGGCATAATCCAATATCGGCACCAGTCCAATTCTTTCAGGATTTCCAGCGCAGTCCACTATCTTCTGCACAGCATAGTTATGAAATGGGTCGTCACAAATAACTCTGATGACTGTTCCGACGTCTTCCTCCTCTTATTTCTTGTACATTGCGTTGTTCCCACAATAATCAATCGCAACGAAAAAGTAATTACCGTACCACAAGTGTATACTTTCTACTACACGCTATTACACAACCCTTTTGTAGTAAAACCTTATACTTTCTAAAATTAACATATCTATTTTTAGATACATCATACACTTTCGATCGCCTACCTAATTTTGGTCACATACGTGGTATTTTTTAAACCAAAATTACTTAAATCTACAAAATTGAGATTTCAATTTCTTCATTTCTATTCAAATTTAAACGTTAATCAAACAGTAAAGTCTGCCTAACCAAATACAACTTAAAACTTAAATTTGACTAGATGCATAAAAAGTCTTCTAAGATAGGTACTATTTGCAGGTAAGATTATTTATGTTTTGCAAAGTGATGCAAGAAAAACATGTAATTAATATATAGTGCAAAAGTTCTACTGACTAATAAAAAATGGTAGTAAATATGTAAATATAGAAGTAGCGGTACACTTGATTGAATTTTGTAGAGAAGTTGAGCAGTAGTAGTGGCAGAGTAGTGGTAGTAGTAGTAGTTTTAGTAGCGGTTAATAGTAGATTTGCATTAGGCGTGGGCCGAATCTCACTAAGCAACCCGAGAACTTTACACCCATCAGGTAGAACTGAAATGGTGCGAACACGTCTCTGAGTTACCAAATGAGATTAGTCCAAGCGACCAACATGTATATTAACTTTTTTTCTCTTTCTCTTTCAAACTATGCGAAAAATGTACCAATAAACCAATGAGTAATAAAAAAAGAAAAATAAAGTAGTGTAAAGATGACGAAGAGATGAGCTTTTTTTCTCTCTGCGTTCGTCCCACTGAAGTGGTATGTAAAATCACTCCACTCCAGCAAGCAGCTCCGCTCTTGTTCCTTTGCCTCGAAAAGTGATGAAATGAAGATTTGGTTCGTTCGGTTTGTTGGACGATATGATGCCACGATGATGAGATAATGAAACGGAACAAATGAAAATGGAGACTAATTTGTAACTTGACTGCGCGTGTAAAAATTGTACACATATCTCTGTGATGCATGCACGCTTGTAGTTCTCGTTCCTCTCTTTTTTATTTATTTCCAGAAAAAAATCTCTTATCAGCTACTCTCTCATGTTCGTCAGACAGACATGAACGTTATGATTGTGGTGTGATTATTTACCACTTTACCAGCTTGTAATTAGAGTATAACATGATAATAATGGCTACAAGCTCAGTAAATGATAAGAAATATACAATATCTACCTACACGCTAAATAGCCTTCTCTGTCTACATTTCCCCTCACCATACAAATAAGCCGCAAACGGAAAGGAACTTTGTATTTGCCTAAGTATCGGATACTTTACTTTTAATTCAGAAACAAAATTAAAATAAAATTTGACTACTTTCAAATTTCCTGAAGAAATTTCCTACATTCAACAGGGTACAGTTTTCTACTTAACTTTTGTCCAACAAACTTCTCTAACTGCCCTGGTGAAAGTTTCAAATCTAACAAGTAGACAACTTCTCTCTGACTCCTAGTGAAATATCTGGGCAGTCAAGCCTACCTTCCTGCTAAATACTACTAAACCCTTTCGTTTTCTCTCATTATAAGAGAGACAAATCTGGGCAACTTTCTTCAAACGCTGTCAAAAATCAACTGACCACTCGTGTAGAAAATGACTGGAAACTAACTCTAAAATATCTTTCCAAGATTCACCTCCTCCTATCCCTCTCTGTCACTCGTATAATAATAATCAGTACTCTGACTTTAGAAGTCGACCGACCGACCAACCACAAAAAGCAGATTTCCAGGGCACACAAACACCACCACTCTACAATATATAGACAGAGGAAGAAAAGAGACAAACAAAGAAAACACAAAAAAGGAACAACCCATCCAAAACCAAATACGTGTCCAAAAATATCTAACAGACAGGAGGAGAGGAGTAGTAAGTTTTGTAACAGTAATAGTGCTTTTGGTCTGGTAAGGTAACCCCCTCTCACCACGATCCCTACCTCGAACTTTTAACATGCAGTTCACTTCACGTTGACAGAAATCATATTTCACATTGTACATATAATATACACATAAACCACCAATTGGGCAGGCATGCTAAACTTTCATGTGAAATGGAGAAGAAATAGCTTTCCGCGGAATTTCACAGTGAAAGACAATAATGCTCCTAATAATACCTAATCAACAAAACCAAAGAAGTCAATACTTATGCTACAATTTAATACAACAAGGATGATGACTGATGACTCCTTTTTACCCTATCTTTCCTATTATTACTCAGGATGTGGGCTATGCAAAACCTTAAAACATTGAAAGGCTATAATATGTGATACGACGATACTCTCCAGAGACTCTTCTTTCGCTTCGATTGCCTGCTCATATTATAAAAAGTCCCGGTGCTACGTATTCCCGTGTCACCAAAACTATTCACGTAATATTAAAGTTAAACCATATTGATTCCTCGGTTGCCGAATTGATGACTATGACTGACATTAGTGGTATACTGGGCATTAGTCATAAAATAAAATGTATACATATTACTAAACTAAAGTCATGTTTCACGTTCACACTGATGATAATGACGACAATTAAATCCAACTCAATATTACATACAATGAATAACATAGCAAACGATATAAACTAAAGACGAGTGAAAATGTGAGTGAAAAAAGCTAGTAAATCCGGCGTGTATCAGCCAATCATAAGTAGTCTACGTATTGCATACGTGTTTCAAATAATACATTGTACAAGTTCTTGTCCTCGAAAAAATGCTATATTTTTCGGAAGAAGTATAAAAAATGAACTATGAACTAAAAATGAGCGCACTACAAGGCTTAATATACTTTTGAAGTGGAGGTGGTTGTGGTGGCGGCGGAGGAGCGCTAGTGATGGACGGAGTCGCAGACATACATGCATTCGTCCTTACTATTATGAATTAGTTGGACAATTATGTACATTTAGCGTAATATATACATTCCCTTTCTTTCTGAAGAAGCCATAAAAATTCCGAATGAAGACATAATCATCATCATGACGGATGGGAGCGCATTACGATAAACACATAAAATAACAAAAATTTGGCATAAGTAAAAGTTTAGCATGCACAGAACAGAACGTAACTGGAAAACCAGCATGTCTAGAACTGAGTAAACAGATACGACTTGCCTAATGTCACAAGAGAAGAGGTACATTTTTTTCAATAGCAGTGATTCTTGAATACTGACTAGCAGAACTGCAGACGAACAACTTCAATTTTCAATTATATCATAAATAAACTATTCACTCTTTGAGTGGGTAAAAAAATATAATAGATGCACACAAGCATATCAACAGTGACGACTCGGCGCGGTGGTGATGAGATGGCCTATTTATTGTTTATTACTTTTTCACTGTTATAATTTTCCTAACAGTTCACTGGATTGTGTACGTGCAAAAGAGACAAAACAAATAAATGTGTAATGGTATGACGAGAGCACAGCGATTATGTATATAGTCGAGTGGCACATGAGAGAGAAATCCGTAAGTCTTTTCACCGAATGTAAACCTTCTTCTTGAATAGATGACTAGGACTACACACAGTATCACTCATCTTATGTCTTTGCATAAAACAGATAACCATCACTTCCAGAATTCCCTCCTTTACCAAAAGATAAATGACCTCATAAAATTATCCAGACGTTTTTCTAAATACCTAACTAATCACTCATAAATTTTGATTTTAAAACTATAAGTTGACAGAATGCTTAACCCTTTTAAATGTATTTTTTAAAGAGAAGGTGAAGGGAATATAAAATTAAAGTGTTCTTCACCATTTCACAAGAATTTTTTACTAAACAAAATGGAAAACAAAAAAAAACAGTCGGTAAAGAAGCATTATTATTTTTACCTTCACCTGAGTATCAAAATGAACTGAATGATACACGCATAAAACTTTTAACATTAGGGCTACTGTGCGAGAGATATATCTGTATTTTTTTTTGTTGGAAATAGCATGCATGCAAAGCTGATAATTTCCTATTATATTATGCTCTGGTGACGATGATGATAATAATAATAGCGGTTAAAGTGGCTTCAATTCATATCATACACACCTTTCTTTCTACAAAAAGGAGCATCCGCTGTGAGCTCCGGGTTCGTTACTGTTGTAGCCTTCTTTACCTGTACCACTACTCAAAACAGATGCAACTGTTAACTAAGGAATAAAATGCGGTGCGCATAAATTTCATGATCATCATATAAATTGAAACATGCACAATATTACTTAGTAGTGAATCCATTTTAATGAAAAGGTTTGCATGTCTGTCGTTTTAAAAATAGAGAAAAACACGTACTCTATATAACTTAATTTCTAACTGTTTCGTTACTTTGTTCCTTCAAGTGCAAAAAAGAATATTTTTTATAAAGCTTTGCTAACTAAAAGTTTATTATCTGAAAGATTATTATGTACCTATATATTTTTTATTATAGGTATATTTATAGATAGGTATGTACTTTATTATCAGTTCAGTTGTTAAATATAACGACCCATCCATGATGCTGGTTAATAGCAGTATATTAAAGCAAATATAGTGATATTCAATACATAAAAATATTTTAGTCATGTGAGCATTCTACATGCAGACAGGTAGATAAATAACCACCAGCAGCAGTATTTTAATAAATATAAAGTCTGTCACATTCACATTTACTACTCCACATATAATGATTCTCCTATTAAAACCTTACTTCTTATTCATTCTTCTAAAAAAACCACCAACTATGCCAAACGAGAGTAGCAGGTAATTCAACATTTATTTCATTTCATGCAATATATAACATTGCGTCATGTGAATGGTTTTGGTGTTGGCATCATTGCATGCATGCATGCATATGTGTAGATTTCCACATGCAACCATCATCATCATCATCACAACCACCACCACCTTCACCAAACCAAGCTTCCTCTTTGTCTCTTGTCTGTGCCTCTTCATTTTTTTCTCCAAATCCGAAAATTCCAAATTCTCGAATTGAGAAAATAATGTATAAACCAAACACAATGCTCAAAAATACACACATACAACATGCATACCTAGAAGTTTCATATAAAAAAATGTGTGCGTGTGACGAGTACGATGATTATCACTACCACTGCAACTGCTACAGTTTTTTTGTTGCTGAATGGACGGACGGTTCCAGTTTTCCAGCAGTTTTTTCCTAACAGTTAAATGAGCAGAAAGAAGTGGGGACATGGATCATGCATAAATAAAGCATCTTTCCGTAATAATTGTTTTCCCCCAGCAGCTTTCGGAAAGAAGATAAACATAACAACACCTTTCATCTTAGTTGGTTTATACAATACAAACAGAAAACCTAACATAGCAAACTTTAGTCAAGTTGAAATCGAAAAGAATGTTACGTAAATAAGTGGCGTATAAAGAGAATCACTGTATATTGCTACGGCTTTAAAAATGAGTTCGCTCTTATAAATTATTGCATGAGAAATATGGTATGAAAAGTTTTGAGGATTATATTGTACTCTGAAATACGTTTACTATAACATTGCCTCTAAATGAATGTAGTGCTTTGAAAAGCCCCATACTATTCTACCAAAACAAACCTACTAGAATATATTCAACCTTTTAAATTTCGATGATTTTGCAGGAACTTTGCTTGTGACTGTTTGTGAAAAACTGAAATTTTCTTGAAGTTTGCCTTGCTTTCACCATTTTCATTGCATATTACATTATTGCCAGGAAATAACCAGAAATCCCAGGAATTTCTATTACATTTGCCCGGGCAGGCACTTAATTTTCTTTCGTTGGACTTTTGACATACTTCTAGTATTAATCGTTTACTACTATCAAATCAAATATTTGAGGTTAGGCTAGATAAAATTAAAAAATTTCATTTTACCAATTTAAAGCAGTAAAGACAAACTAAATTATAATTTGACTATTTAATTTTCGACATTTATCAATAAATGTAATTGGGTTTTCTAAGGAAGAGGTTTTACTGTAATGGATAGGCTGACTTTTCAACCATGTTTTAGTTCCGGGCAGAACATGTCAGTATGACAAAAACAAAGAACATATCAAACATATACGTTGACATAAATATATATCATACGTAACATATAATCAAGAATTCATAACCCATCGATCAAAAAGAAGAGTTTACCAACATCAAAATGTGTCTACAGAATGTTCATTGCTGTCTCCTTTCCCCCAAAAAATTCAACTGATATATTTGCATGCTGACCTGTATAAGAAGGTATCGATGCTTTCTCTCTCTACTAAAATCATTTGTTGTGCATATTTCATCTCTCTGTGTAAACGATATATAAGTACTAACAAGAAAAGACTGTAATTTTGACATAATAACATATTCCTATACAAACTGTACTATAAGTAGAAATTACAGTTGCGCGTAATTTTCCACCGTAAAACTACATTTGCCCTTCTCAGAAAAAGGAAGTCTATTCTCCATCATCATGCTAAATTATTCAGTATTGAAAATGTCCGAAAATACAAATATTAAATAATCATTTATGCATTTACCTACTCATACCTCGGCCTAAAACCTAGAAATAATAATTTTACATCAGTAAAACAATTTTGTGATAGCTAACATTTAGGAAAATCCCATAATATTAAATTGTCCTATTTTACGGAAATTTCCTTTAATCAAGCAAAATTAATTTAACGTCTAATATAAAGGAATCAATTTTGTTTTGTTTGCTTCTTGATATCATCTACAAGACCAGTATATACTTGTACGTGTACAAAACATAAAACTATCTACCTCTTGTACAAAATTTCAATTTAATTAAACCAAAATAGATAGCAATCATTTAAAAATTACGTACCACTTGTTTGATTACATACAAAACCCTTTACCAACGTACGACTTTCTAAATAATTCTGGTTGTTTCTTACACAAAATGTTTAAATAATATTTCAACTTTAAGGCAAACTATGTCCAAATTTTAGCAATACCAATGTAAAAAAATAACAAAAAAAATCTTAACAATGTTACAAGTCCGTTATACACGTTAAAAGTCCATAATAACGATAACATAATGTGAAGTAGCGTTGTGTGCAGTAGCATCAGCACAGCAGCATCAGTGGCAGAAGTATTTAAAACTCGGCGATAACATAATGATTTACAGGTGTGTGAGATGACGCAAAAATAATAATTGTGACTTGCATCGCGATGGAAGAAGTAGCATCTGAATGAATATTGTTTTGATGTGTGTGTAGATCGTCTGGCCAGTATCAGCCAGTAACTTGGAAGCTGAAGACAAACTGACCATTTTTTTTGTAATTAAAGTCAGTTGTCCGAATTAAAAGGACATCCCAAATTACCAACTGATATTTGACACCCGATCACATGCAGTATATTTAGAAAGATTATTTGAAAAAATAATATAGAACAATGCTAAGCCATTCTTGCTCTCACGACGGCAGCAAAAACTCAGAAGACAATGATATTTGAATTAACAATGTATAGTAAGTATAGTACTTGCACTTGCTTGTTTAAAAAGTGTGGGAGAATTTCTTTTAGCCGGTAAAGTAAAGGGATGAACATAAAAAGGGTAGTTTATAAAAGTTATAATACAAAAAATGCGTATAAAGTATACATTTTATACAATCTTGTTTCTCGTACAGTACAATAGTAGATTTACAGCCTGCTCTAGTTTTGACTGAAATCAATCTTAGCTTATACAAAATCTAAACTGTAATTTTACACTAGCTTAAATCATAAAATGTTTAAATTATAAAAACAAAAGAAAGTATTTTTTCAGTAGGAGAAAATATATCAAGCATACGAAATAACTTTGTTCTAACCACTTTACTAACATATGCACGTGTGTATGCAATGAGGATCTTATCAGAAAATAGCAATAATGAAAATGAACATACATTTATATGAAAGATTTCGTTAAAAATTAGGTACATACTTTCACCATGTCCCATGTAAAAAAAACTCGTTTATGCATGAAATAAATTGAAGGCAAAATTGGCACTATGAAATTGCTTACCTTGATTTTTCAACTGGGCGATGAGACGACTTTTCTCTTCTATTTGTAAATTGAGCTGCTGAGCTGCCTCCAAACCAGAACGAGCCTTAAGCAACAAACCCTTTTCTGTTTCGAGCTCTGTCCGTAATTGTTGATTTACACGCTCCATTGTTTGCATCTCTTGCTGTATACTTCGTCGAGCTTCCAAGATTTCGGATTCTTTTTCTGGTTAGAGAAAATGGTGAGGTATTTCATAAGTATTGAGTAAATTCGTACGCAAAAACATACACATCAAAACAGAGGGTGTCATAAGCTACCTCATCCCAGCTAGAAGTATAGTAAAAAATTGTATTTACCTTTCTGAAACTGCTCCAATACAAAATGCAAATTTTGCAGCTGAGTGCCCACTTTTTGTAGCTGTTCCTCAAGGGACGCATTTGCAGACCTGGCAAAGTCTCTTTCAGCTGTAAGTCGAACGAGTTCGTCCCGGGCGTCCCCATTTTTATCGCTACGAATGTAATAAATTATTCACCACATAAAAATATAATTACCATCAAAGTCAAAACCCTAAAATAATACGATACATAAATATAGATGCTTATACAATAATGATAACAGCATTTTCCTTCCTATTATAAGATTTCGATTCAGTTTGCTTTTTGTTGAGTAGGAGGACGGTAAAAGTATAAAAGAGGCTGAACATTCATGCATACATAATATATTTTCTGTACGCTTTCCAATAATATTTCATTTCAATTTGATTCAAATCCACAACAGCCAAAACCATATTTCCACGTATTGATGTTAAAGTAGGTATAAGGAAAGTTGTTAACAAAAAGCTAGCTGACTTTACTTTCATCGTGAAAAAATAATGTCAGACCTCTTGAACTGAATAAATACAGTTATGTTTCATCATTTAATTTAGTAATACAATACCACTCACAATCAGGACAAAATCCGGCTAACCAACAGACCAACCCTTCCACTCCACTCAACAAACCCATTTCTCAGTTTTTAGGATGGATGAACCATGTATGCATGTATGTTATATATGAACTAGCAAACAATACAGAAAAACAACGTTATGGTATGAGTTTTTAGTATTTGCATACACACCACTTTCTTCTTTGTGGTGATATGAAAATATGTTTATTTTTTGTCTATATACATATTACTTTTCATGTTATTTTTCGGAACATTAGGATGGCGATAGTGGGTGACACATGTGTGGACATAGGTAGTAATTCTTGAATTGTTGTGTCTTTTTCGCTTTTCAATTATTCATCGATGGCCGGCCCTTATAATGTAGCGAAGAAAGGGGAAAAGTAAATACACTGACTTTTTTCGCCTTATGTGGTGCACCGTTTTCTACGAAAGCACAAGTACCAAAATAATAGTGTAATCGAATGACGTGAGTGAGTGGGGGTACACATAAGTAGCTAAACGAAATTTGCAGAAATTTTGAATCGTTAAATCGCTAATTTTCTGGTTGTTAAAAAATATTTGATTTAAATGATGTGAGTGAGCAAATCAAAAAGGGGAATTATATTTTTGAAAATAAAACTTCCTAAAATGACCATGGTTTAAGGATTCTCGCATGATCTACTTTACTTCAACCTGTCAACTCTAATGAAAATTTGTGACATGCTGTCAGAAGCTTATAAAAAACTTTCATCACCTTTCCCCCATGGGGTTGGCTTAAAACTGCCAAAAGCTAATAGAGCTTAAAAGAAGAACACAAGAGTGAGGGTGTGACGGGTGTGACAGACAAAATGTTAAACCAATACTTGCTAAAATGCTTTCAATACAGTAATAATAATACACCTCACTCCTCAGTGTTTACATATCTATATTTTTGCTGCTCACATTAGTTGTATGTGTAGCCTGGAAAAAAATCGTCGTCTAAATAAATATTTCCAGTCGAAATAGTACACTCACTAATGCGATGAAAAATCTAAAAGCCTAGCTTGCAAAAGAACGTCTACAACACAATAATGAAAAATGGCTCCCTCCCTTAAGATCAATTCAAATTATAAATTCACAGGCAAAAAAGCACAACCATACAAAACCATCCCCAGATTGAGTCCAATCAATATGCATAAATGCTCAAAGAATGCTTGAAATGGACTATAAATTGTATGGTGACAGTGTGCGTTACTTTTGTATGTATAATACATGAACCATAAAATGGAAGTCACTTTTATGCTGCGAGAGCGTGTGCAGTGAAATGGTGAAAGGAAATATTTAGTTAATAAAAAGGTTTTCCTGAATTCTAACACACTGGCGCCACCTATTTCACTACATGGGATATTTTTTTTTTGGTATATTCTGTGCAAAATGGGGTAACAATAGCTTTCAAACTTTGAAATTTTGGAAATAAAGTGATGAAAGCCCCATACCGTCTAGCTGACTTACAACATTCAAAATGAAAACTTTGAAAGTGACCGATGAGAAAAACGTAAATATAAATGCTGTTTAATGCGATAAAAATATCATCTTAATAAAAGCCAATCACCTGCAGCTCAACTTTCACTCTGATATAGCAGACAGCAGATATTGAAAAGTAAGACATGATAACTATAAAATAAAAAAATCAATACTTACTTTTGGTGTATAGTCTGTGAGATTTCTCTCTGTAGCTCTGCAATCTGCAATTTTAACTGTTTTTCCTTCTCTTCTCCTGCCAACGTCTCGTTCGTATACTGTTCCTCCAAATCTACCAAATGATTCTGAAGACGTTCCAAATCTCCCTGTAGTTTCTGTATACGAGCTTCCTTCTCTTCAATCTTTGTGTAAAAGCAAACAAGAATATTTTAGAATACATTATATAAAATTATGAATTAAAATCCCGAAACAGTATCCAACAGCTATGTTTTCTGCCATACCTTAATAATCCATTCTTTTTCTTTTTTTAGCCATGTTTCTTCCAACGAGGCTGAAATTTGCGCTTTGAGCTCTTCCTCGTTTGCTTTTGTTTCTTCGACAGCAGAAGTGGAAGCATCCTGCAACTCTTTTTTTACTTCTTCCTCTGTTTGTGTGAAGCTAGAACAAGTCTCTCTGATATTTGGTGGAGATGAGGGAATTATATTATTGGAAGATGTAGGAACCACTGCAGAAACAAGTTCAGTGTTAGAGGTTGTAGCAATGGTACTAATAGAATGTGCTTCAATGATTGATAATGGCTGCTGCTCTTCCACCACGCATTCCGTATCCCGATCTACTTCTGTTGTCGACCGACTGTCGTCCTCAGTTCTGTCTTCTTCAATTATCGTTTCCAATCCAAATGAGTCAACTTTGGGTGGAAAAAAATCAATCGTAGGTATTAAACCACCAGCGGAACTTGTACTACTCGTAGAGGAACTACTTGTGTGGCTCAAATTGATTCCCAAGTCCACCTGATCTTCACTCGTTTTGCTGTTGGATTGAGTAGAAAGTTTTGCTACTGTTCTCTCCAAAGTGGCCTTTTTGTCGAGTAGGCCTTTCCATATGGATGCCAATTGTCGTAAGGCTGATAAGATAACTTGCTCTGCTTCTATGGAAGACTCATATCCTCCGATGGTGGAAGGTTTCAATTTCGCTAGGGCTGGTTGACCATCTATGATAAAACTCGAATGCAAAAGGTTGAGTATATCCTCACTCAACTTAGCTTTCGCTTCCTCACTTTGATCAACGTCAGTCTGAAGAGTTATCAACTCTGCCCGCAGAGCATATAAATCAGTTTGGTACTCTGAGCATCGTTCCTCCAGCTCCTTTTAAGAAAAGTGCAAAAGAAAAAGGTAAAGTAATCAGAAAAGTAATTAGATAGAATAGTGGCATCCAACACTCAAGTCAGCCTTAATGATATCTATTACACTATTACAACTCGAAGGTCTACAGACTCCCATATCTATATGCATTCATTTACAATTTATAACCACGAAAAGGTATATTCCTACACCTAAAACTACACACATTACTGGTGTAATGTATCGAGTTTAACACTTAAAGAGTTTTCTTTCAAATAGAAATAAAAGGGCTTGTTTTTCTATCGTTAACTTTAAGCATTTTCGCTTAGATAGAATCTCCAACTTAAACCGTGTAAATGAGTCAGCTCGTAGGTAATTTCCTGTGCTATTAGGGTACAAAGGTAGATGAGGATTTACCACTATTAAAGCTAACGTATATTAACAGAATTAACACACATGCAATATACAGTTTAAGCATTTGACATACATACAACATAAATATACTTACTCGTAGATAGGAATCGTCCAAGCCGTTTGACGCTGTAGAAGCTTCATCAACCACAATCCCTTGCAAATCAGAGTCTGTCTCTGTAGTCACATTGCAACACTCTAAAACCTCAGTTTGACACGCGATGGATGTATTGCTAGTGGAAGTATCCGCGGAGAATGTCTGCAGAACTGCACCTTGTGTAATTTGTTTGGCTTCTTCATCACGTTTGGCGTTCGATTCCTATAAACAAAATGCAAACATGAAGATATGATTAGTTAAAGGAACACAAGAAAATATTTGCAAGCAAACTTAAAGATAAACCATACTCCAAACTCAATATATATCACATCATATATTTAGGTACTTAAACACAACACTTAAGTGCACTTTGATCTGAACATTTGTTTGTAATGTTGCTATACAAGGATCAGTAAAAAGATGTACTTTAATTTTAAATTTAACTAGTCCTAGCCGTTACATGAAGTTGTGCATTTATACATAGATCTTATCTTAGATATTTTATGTATATACAATACTAACATACTTATAAAAAGCCATTTCGCAGAAACCTCCCACAAATGAATACCCAACTTTTATGAGTTAATAACTAGCAAAGTCCTATTGCTGGGTAGTTTGCCGTCAACGATTACGATGAATGCAATGCGAAATCAGAATTCAACGAAACTCAACTTTTTAAGTACCAAACAGACCAACCTACTCAATTAGAAATTTTTCTTTAACTACGATGTGCTAAGTGTAAATAAACTGAATTCCGTTAATAACAGATGCCTATTTATTATTATGATAATGATGAAAAGTTGGTGAGCAATGAACACAGTACTCTATTGAACTGAACATCATTCCATCATGAGACAAGGGAGCTTTAATATTGAAAGTCATTCAAGCATATATTTATAAACCAAAGCAACGTATATGTATGTGTAAATGGAGATAAAATTCATACGAAATTTCAACGCATTTCGAATTGGTTTTAATTTTTTCTATCCTTATTTTGACATATTCTAGGGTTTTTATTGATGAATACAATCATAACATGAAATTATTTAAACTAACGTTTAAATCGAATCTTGATTCGTCCTTCCTCAACCCAAATACGCTTGGTTCTTTTTCGCAACCAGTTGTAAATGAGATTGGAAAAAACCATAAGTGATTTTTTCTTCGTTAAATATTTAATCATGATGTAAAAGTGGGAGGATGAAGATGAAGACATAAAGGGATAAGATTAAAATATAATCAGTAATTGCAAAGTACCGCAAGAAAGAGAAGTAGAGAGTACCCAAAACTAATCAAATATTACACTTCCATCGATATATCGTGCTCTTAAAATATAGCCTGGTAAAAATCTAATACATTTTTAGTAAGCTCACCACAAGAGAAACATAAAAAACAAAGGTTTTATACTTATAGTGTAATTATTTCGTTTCCTAAGAAGGGGGAACAACCTATAAAATTTAATGTTGTTTAAAACTTTAAGTGTGACAAAGCAATAAATTCCAATAATAGTCATAATCCTTGTGGTAATACATGCATTAACTAAATATATATGGGCATTTATACTATATAAAAATTTATAACAAATAATATAGCATATTGCACATTTAATGTGCTATAGAGAGTTTCTCATGTACCAGAAAACAAAACCAGAACCTCAAAAAGTCCCGAATAGCTGGTTATCTTTCCTAAGAATACGAAAGAGAATTAGAAAAGTCAGTTAAAAAACCTCTCTTGTGTCAAAAGGTGAGACAGGACGTGACAAACACTTGCATTTATAAAAAATAATAAAAACTTAAGCTCTTAAAAATATAATGTTTTTTTTCTCTTATCAACCACAGTTTAATATTTATGAATTACATTACAAGAAAATATAATATAGGTTTTGTTACCGTTAAGAAAATTGAGTTTTAGGGTTTCTCAAATCACCTCCTTGAAACATGACGAATGGTAATATGAACTTGCTGACTGTTTGCTTTTCTCTTTTCAAATTAAAAGGTCAGGCCTGTCACACAAACCCCAAGAAACAAAATATAACTGGAAACATTGCTGGTGGGATTCATGCATAAAAAAAGGTTCACGTAATAAAGAGAGAAATCTCTACACAAACGAATGTTGGGGTGAATAGTTCATTGTTTTCGTTCACATATCTTAAATGAGAGGAACTTCACTTCATACACGTTCTACTCTGATCTAAAAATTAAAACGACTTGTTGAGAGGAGAAAATCTTTTTGAAAACGCTGATTCTGGTTGCACATTCATTCAAGCACCGACACAGAGTAAGCAGTAAAAAATCCGGTGAAGTCGGCAAAAATGGCAAATGTTATTTGTACGCAGATAAACGATCAGCCTATAACCTGCATGCATTGTTATAATGGTGGAACATTCTATCATGCACAAAAAGTTCAACTTCCACATATTAAATTTACGACGATCCACACCACACTCTTCTATGAATCCCATAAATGTGTCTGAATTTATTACTATTTTTCACCTCGACGCAAGTAATTCAAACGCCTCAACGGTTACTTTTTATTTACCATAAATGATCCTTTACCCATGCAGTCAAAATTATTATGACCACATAAACATGAGGAAATTTTTATTCTTTTCCTCTGATACTCTATGAGTCGAATAGTCGAAGCACAACTCAACGACCAACCAAGCACACAAAGACAAACGGTGATGTGATGATAGGTATACAGGGATATTAATACTTTGGTGATACTGTAGAGTTATTGCTTATACAGTGCTAAATAGTTGCATAAGAGGGTTCTTCACAAAAAGCTCTTCTACCATCTCCATCTCTCCCTCTTTCTTCTTCATCTTTTTATACAAGACACACATTCACAAAAAAGGGGGTAGAGGCAAGAGTGGTGAGCACAACAAAAATACTCTTTTTACTTAACACCTGAAGTTGCATGCAGGTGCAGATGGGATGCTGATGAGTGTGTGCACAACTCAAACTTTCATTTTTAGTAATAACCTGTGTTTAAAAAGCAGTGTTTTATTACTAAATCTGCTTCTGTGGCACTGCACTCTTCTCTTTCTGTTCGTTCTATTTTTCTATTATTTTCCAATGTCTGCAGCGACCTGCGTGAACGAACCAGCCTAACCAATATACTTTCATTATTCTCCTCGCACACTACTTTGTACAAGTTTACTTATTCCATCATCATCATTATCGTCGTAGTCAGCAAGTCAGCGTCAGCAACAAAATTATTCATCTCTCCTTTATAGTTCATTCGCATTTTATCCTTTAACCCCCTCCAAAAAATTCAAAACCTTTTTTCACTCCTTATTAATATTCAAGAATAAAAAAAGTCCACCAGCCACCAACAACATAATGTAAAGAGAGAGAGAAAAAAAACATAAAAAACGGTTATGTGGTTCGGTAACTCTGTTTTTACCTATTATACATTATAAATTCAGTTTCCTTTTTGTAAAGTAATAAATATGGAATATTCATGGCCAGGCTTCAGCAGTGATAGCTGGAATCTGGCGGTGGTGGTGAACAGATCGAGCACAATATGCTGTGAAACAACCATCTACGAGTTAAATGATAATATTGATAGAATAGTGCAATCGTTATTGATGATGGAACTTTATGTTTAATCATAACTATACGATACAGTTGTACAACAATAAATGTATACATGCCTACAAATGATTGTTCTATTGAATATGCACCACAGAGACATGCTAACTTTTGCCGTTGCCTATTATGACCTTAAATTTGATGAAACAGAGCATTACTTCTTGGGACGAGACTTAACAACTTTAAAAAATTGAATCGTTATACACTTGTTCAAATGAGATAATTTATTATGATAATATTCGACGTTTAACAGCCCAATATATTCCAGATCACACGTTCTAGGCAACAGCTACGTGAATTCGAAATCATTAACTCTTTACCTGACATAAAAAAAGTCAATGAAAAATTTATTCGAGAATGTAGCATCCCTGATCAATTTTATAAACGGATCTAACTGACTTGGACTATCAAAATACATTAGCTCAAAACATACATCGTTGTGCTAAGTACAGCCACATTTTTCATGTTTTCTGAACATGAATTATAAATACACCAGAATATGATTAAAATGTTGAACGTATCAAATGAGTGTAAAAATACAACAGAGAAAAACTGAAAAAGAGTCAAACGTGACGTGACACAAACTAACAGTTTACGTAAGCGAATCTCATTTTGTCATAATCATAAGAAAAAAAACAATTCATTTACACAAGAATCCAACGAAATCATACAAACATCGTGCCCAAGTCGAAATATTTTTTTAAAATTCTTAATACATACAATATTCGATTAGAAAGGAAGCTGTATTAAGAACTCACTGACATGAAAATGATTTCATGCAATCTTTTCTCATATAGCCCCAAATCCCAACACAACTAGAAGGCTCATCATCGTTACTTATCTTCATTTTTCATGAAATCATATAGACGGGAAAATACTTATAATCCCTTGCTGTCTGGTACAAGACTATATGACGTTATTGCTTGGTCTGTATAATATTCATGTAAATTTTAACTCTTCACTTCAATATTTGTGATGCCAGAAGTCATGGCATGTGTATCCTCAATCCTTTCATTACTTTTATGTATGCAATATGCATACCATATGCATTTCCTTCCGTAGAAACTTATATATTTATGACAAATAATGCTAATGATGTCTTTTGAATGAGCCTAAACTCTATCGTTGTTCCCCATCAGCATTCTTATTTTTGTCATTATTGGAAAACCCGTAACTGTTATGTCTAATGACAAACACTCAAGAGACTGTTGACAAAGTCGAGGGACAACAATGCAACGCAACACTGTATTTGCACCTGCCTGCTTTGCACAAGTTACGGCAACAATCGTTAAAACGTTATTGTGTATTTTCTTCGATAAGCATTAATAACCAGAAAATTGAACACTACCACCACCACCATCACCTAATGAATGGTGCTGTTATCATTTTAATTAGTGATTGAGTAGACAGAGACATAGCCAAACCACAACAAACAAGAAAAAAAAATATAACGAAATGCGACACGCAGGAAATCCCACCCCACCTAAAAAGATTACAATTTATAAACACCTCATTACAATCTATACCCATTTCCGTTACTATAAATGGCAAATACAAACACGCACCATACAACAGGATGACGTAAATTCCTAGCTTTCATTTTCATTACGTCCGTTTTTATCTACACGAGTTTTATCGGAACAACACACACACACACACAACTTATAAAGCCACCGGCCGTTTACTCATCTCACCCAAAAATGCAATCAGAATTTGGAAAAAGGACTACAACATTATAGCCGTAGGATTTGCATGTTCAATTACATAGAAAGACGATTAGATAAAAAAAAATCATACATCGAATCAATATTAACAAATCATTGTGACAGTAAAAGCGAAACATCCGTCATGTTACACAATCTAATAACTGTGTATAAAGGAAAAAGTCGAAATGCACAAGGCGTATACTACGTACAACGACAATCTTTCATATTTCTCAGAAATATGACGAATATCAACATATTTTGTATGATTGCTCAACAAACCAATAAACCATCGAGCAAAAGTTTACTGACACTACAACTATCATGGTCACAATCACAAAGTGTCCAATATGAATATGTATACTTTAAAATTGTCTCTAATGCAGTGTAATTCTTTTCATTCTTCAGCAAACAAAAATATTTTAAAATGTGAACATCTTAGTTCCATCCATGAAGTATCAGAAAAATGAGAGCACAATATAATATTCTAAACACAATACTTTCATTTCAAACGACCAACAAAAAGGAAAAGAAATACTGCATAGTAGAGACTGAAAATATTGTAAAAGGCTCTTGAGATGCAAGACAATAATACTAAACGACCATTAATATGACGGCACAACATAAAAAAGACTGAAGAGCTTTGCAGAGTATATTATCAGTATTTGTACTACAATAAAGTATGGAGCAATTTTCCAGAAGGAGGGGAGGACTGACTGAAGACTTAAACAGGTAAAAATGTGTAGGTATGTGTGTTCATTTCAATGTTTGTAGACGCGCTCACTCCAAAACGAGATTCCATCATTGGGTAAACTTTTCAAGGAACCGAAAAGAGGACAAAAACGACACGAAATACTATGAAAAATATAAAAGCGTAATATTTCATATAATATAAAATACCTACATACTTAACTTGCCATCTCCAACTCCCTGAAAAACAAAATGCTTACAAAATACTCCATCTATGCCTTATCTTCTTCCCTCTTTTCAACCACTTTCCGCCAACAAAAGGAGAGAAATATCAGGGAAATAACATGCGTGTGTACATTGCAATGTAGAAAAATTAGAGTGGTGTTTGATGACGAAGAAGAGGACACTACATGAGAGTGAAAACTTACAGGGGTAGCGCTTCCTTTATTTGTAGCTTTTCAACAAGAATTATATAAACATATATTTATCATTTGCACTGTAAAAAAGTATATAGCACGACATTCATAATGTAGATGCCTTCTTTGTGTGCAAGCAAACTTGACCGCAATGTACATTGCTTATTCATATGACAAACGGTGTGGTATATTGGTATGTTTGCAATGTATGACTATGACTATCTTATAATCCAGTTTTCCATTATATTCCCTTTGATTTTGAATACTAGTTTTTATGGTCTAGTGTAGGCAGACAGACACCTTTTCAACATTAACCGTTCACTATTGCCGGTATCAGGTATGGTATTATTATAACGAAATGGAGTTCCATCCATCCCATCGATTGCGAATCAATCATTTATCGGCTTCACCATGGTAAGCTACGTACAACAAAGGGAAAGAACTTGCCTACAGCTACTCAAAGAAGAACGTGTGTGCATAGATATTTTTCAACTTCCATTATTTGAATACTACTACAGTATAGTAAGTTAGCGCTAATAATACTTACAATGTCTACCAAATAAACCGAGTTGAATCGCCGATATGCCAATATACTGCATATTATTTGGTTGGAGACATTCTTTCTTGTCTTGATACCAACTTTCTTTTGCGGCGGCATGCATATTTATTCTCTCGCCGAATTACCAACACCATCACTCCTGTCTGAAAATCAGTCAGTTAGTCGGAACACTTTCTCTTGCTATTATTTCCTTTCCCATTTCGTTCCTCAGTACAATCAAATGATGTTTATGCATACATACCCAGCTAAATAGAAAACTCAACTTTTCACTCATACGACTTCTCCCATTTTTTACATGCACACTTCGTCTTTGAATACATCATTCAGCTCATGTTATTTAGTATCTCTGCATATCAAAGCATATCTACATTACTCTTTTACTTTTTTGTAGTCAGAATATTTTGATGCATAGGACAGGGTACAAAGCAAACCTTCTAAAGTAGGGGAATACATCAGGCTTACAATGATTGAATAAATACAAATACAGAGTTAACTTAATTCTATTAAATTCGTAAAGCAATATACTATTTAATTATTATACCCCACCATAAGCAACTGAGGGGATATAGATCGGCATATTTTCATAAAGACCAAAAAATATAGAATTATTCAGCTTGCATGAGTTGTTGAGAAACTAAATGGCCAATGTGTCGTGTGAAAAGAAGCAGCATTGCAGGGCTGTTTCTACCTTTATCAAAACAAGCCTTACGAAAATGTATGCTACAAACCAGACATTATTGCATTGTTGCCAATAAAGGTAGCCCTTTCATAATACATAACACCACACATTTCTCAATACACGTATAAATCGAACAGGATGAGGACGTAGAACTCTTCTTCCTCCTCTCTTCCTCTATTAAACATGCAACATTTTGTCATTCAATTGTAATTCAAACATTAAAAACTTGAGTACATACACAGACTTCGATAAACCTGTGACTCTGCAACCACCACTATGTCTGTCCTATTCAAAATTTCAAACGTTTCCGCATTGTTAGCGAATCTGCAAAGTAGAATAGTTAGAAGTTTCAAGCTCCACCCGCATGCAACATTAAACGGTAGCTGAAACTCTAGTTCTTTTCAATTCTTTATCTGTCCATTACAAAGTAAATGTATTCTCTCAACAATAACAATGTAATCATCGAATGATTCATATTTTTTTACAATGACAATAAGTTTTATATTGACATTTCTATATTATTATAGTAATGTAAGTTATGAGCATACGTACTTTTACTTCTGTAACGTATCAACAACAGGAATAACAGAAGAGCACACACTTGCCTCACTCAAGAGGACATCCGTCTATCTATTCACTCAGCATACCCGCTCTTGATATCTGTTAAACTGTCTGATTTTGAGGGTACCCTTTTTACGGACATTAGATAAAAACAGGGAAATAATTCAAACACGAAGCAATGTTTTTTAAACTACTAATGTTTTCAAATGTCTACCAATCTACATATATTGTACAGATATATATATTATGTAATCCTCTTGGTATCGTCATCCAAAATTAAAACGGTAGTTTTGCATAAATATAAAAATATCCTCCATTTACATCTATGCATATATAACTTACTACTTTTTTACTACTTTTTTACTACTTGAATCAAAATGACACAATAATACGATGTGAAGAAGACAAGCAAATCGTCAGTCAGGTTGTTATTGGAGTAGAGAAGAGAACCCACACACGCACACATGAACACATGATATATGTAAAAAAAACGACACGAATGATACCTACGTATTACCTTCCACTTCTGCTCTGTTTCTGCCGCTGCCACCCACCACCACCTTTTACTTCCAACTTAAACAGAGTTAAGTATAATATAATGATAGCATTCTTTTCTTACTAATAACAATACAGTATTTCACATCGCATGACAATTCACTTGAGAAAAAAAAAGAAGTGAAATAAGAATATTACGACAGACAACTTGAGACAAGTACATGCAAAACCGATATAATTTAACCAAACTATTGGTTAACCCAGCTTTTTAGTAGATAAAAAACAGTCCCTTCCTTGCTACCAATTCAACTTATTCAAGAACGGGAAGAAAACTCCTTGAATGGTTCGTCTCCTTAAGTAATAATACTTTTTAGGACTTTAACACACGCCATATATACAAACCAAGGAGAAGAAAAAAAGGAAGAAGAGCAATCCACTCAATTGTGCCATGCCATTGTGCTCTCTTCCTTCTCCCTTACTACTACTTACTTAAAATGATAATGCTCCTCACTCACTCAAGAAGGGAGTTTAGGTGCATAGTTTCCCTGTCTTGTCTCTCTATCTCTCTTGTTCCTTCTTCTTTCACAGAAAAAAAACGTCTACCACTTCTGCCTGCATGCCAACTCTTCTTTTCCTAAGGTAAAACGACAAATAAATAGTACGAAAAAAGACAAGGCAATTGGACTTGTC
>JAQIWN010000811.1:0-26391 GCA_034699025.1 Entomobrya cf. arborea Gr-Col-00668
GGCGAAGCCGGCTCATAACTTTCATACTATGTTCCCATCTGGCACTTATCTAACCACAGGTTTACCTGTTTTATTTGATATGTACTTATGTAAAAATAAGTTTTGTAAAAGGTTAGAACTGCGAAGATAAAACAATTTGACATTTGTACATTTTTGCGACTAGAATTTAGCAAGAGTTAAGTTTATAATATCCTTACTAAGAGAAAATGTTATCGTTAGACATTAGACGTGTCAAAATCAAGTCATGACCGACTCACAAAAAGTCAAAGGTAAATAATTTGGTAATTTGTACGCGTGTTCGTAATCTAAGGCATAAGGTAGCGGTGACACACGAGCCGCCATAACTCACATAAAATATAGACGGATAACTAAGATCTGTACATATTTTTAGATAGTTTCATGAAGTTCGTCATTTTTTAATTCATTTCATAAAAAAATATGCCAATGATTTATTACCAATGATTATCCAACAACGTTAAAAGGGATACAAGTACTTTGTCTTGATATTTTTAACAACAAATTTTTAATCTCTACCATTTTGTTGTTCTTCTGCTTTTTACGTTTTCATTAAAAGTAAGACTAAGACATAATAATAATGATGATTGTTTTTATACCACCACCCCGTTTCTAAGAAGTCGATAAGATAAGAGTAATTTAACTTTTGTGTAAGTATTCGCATAAATTATTTAGTTTTTAGTGCCAGCACTTTACTGAAACCTGATAAAGTGAGAATAATATTATCCACTTTAAAAATTATTGTGTGTTGAGATGATCGTCAACAGATCATGATGATGAAGTAGTAATATTATTGATAGGAGGCTATGAAGCTTTTACATAAAAAAGAGTGATAAGAATAATAGCAAGGATGAAATTGAAGTTGAAATTTTATGGAAAGAATAATAGCATGAAAAAATCTTTTCCTTTTTTTGCACACATGTTCACATGGATGTTTTTCGACACCTGGGTATTTGATCTTTGAAAGTGATGTCATGCAAGCTTTATTTAATACTACTGTGCGGATACAAAATACAAGGTAGATTTTATGATGGCCACATTATAGTGCTGTATGGTAGAGTTTGGCATTTGAAAACGCTTCAGTGGAATTGTATTGAATGATGTGATAATAATGGCATATTTGAGAGGAAAAATTTCGTGTGTATTTTTTGACAGTTACATTTCAAAAACATGGGAAACGTGTTTAAGTTTGCGGATTCGATTTTATCCGTGAGTAATTTATGTCAGGTGAAAATGTTCAGTCTGCACGCGGAGCGGATGGATAAAAAGAAACAGACGTGGTTACATGGTGTGTGCCACGCACTAAATATGTTCAATTTTCACTTTTAAATTACTTTTAAGTATTTTTCGTTTTAAACTAGCTAGTAAAGTTAGTGTAGATTCCATGCAGAAATAAAATTTGGCATATGATGTCATGTCAGTGTCTGGATAAAATGAGAGTGAAGGGCACGAATTATGTCACTACACTTGAAACAATTTTATTGGAATTTTTCAGCTTTGTCATGATATTTGATAAGACAAGAAATGAGGTAATAAGTAAGATCTTCTGCTTTAATTTCCTTTTTGGATGAATTTTTGTCTGGAAATATTTTTCATAAAAAATGTACAAGCTCATGTCGTTATCATTTGGATCGGTTGAAGTTGATTTGATGACGATGGCTTCTAAATCCCATAAATAAGGCGGTGGTTGCATCTTAATACGTCAATTATTCATTTTTTTGCACGAAACTGAAGGCCAAATCGACGACGTCGGTGGGTTAAGTCATACCGATTACTTTTGAAGGAGGAATTGTCCTAAAATAGGTGTACCACCTGACAATCCTAAAATGTCTATTTACTGCAGAGATAGAGCTGTCGCTGCCACTATACTCTGTAGAGTTTGCATTCAGAGAATGCCGTGATTCATTTTTCACAATCATTTAGTTTTTGAAGTAGCCATTTGTAATAGAACAAATTGCAAAGATTTTGTTTTTGTCTATCGAAGTACTTTTTGTGCAAAAAGCTATTAGGCAGGCAGAGCTCAAAACATCAAAGCAAAGAAAGGGAAACGTTTCGCATTATTGAACATTTTAAAGCGAAACAACAAAATCGCTGTCTGTCATTTACTGTAAGACAATCTTGGTAAAAAAAAGTTTTTAGGGTGAAATAGGATTATAGCTAATAAAGTACAGAATACAAAAAGGTATAAAAATATCTTATGCTGAATGTAGTTGAGTATGTTTGTAGGTATTTTACAAACTGTTATATAAAACTTGAATCACATCACTTCACCTTCATGGTCCTTACAAAATAATTTAATCCAGAAAAAGTAAATCCCACAATATCAAGCACTAAGCGTAACCTTTCTTATAAAAACATTCTTATTTTTAAGTGCAGCAATTTGACATGGTTTTTAGATGAATCAGCGCAGGACAAAACAGAATAACAAAACGGAATAAAGGCTTTATCTTTCAAAGTGGATTACTGTATTAAATTGCATTTAACGTATAGTACTACTGTCATCAACAGAAGAGGATAACAAGTCATACTTGAAATATGAATGTAAATAGACTTTGTTGATGTGACATTCCAATGGCGCACCTGACATTCCATGTGATATAAAGATGCAATTCACCTTTGTGGCTTTTCTTACACAACAATTTGTTCATTAGAATGAATGGGAGAATAATTTTACTTCAGCACAATAATATTACTTTTTTGTTTTGACTTTTATAAACGCGACACATGTGTAATGAATGTAAAAAATGAAACGTCTTCAGAGAAAATTGCAACTTTAAACTTAGGATCCTTGACAGTAACCGTATGACCAAAAATTAAAGGTAATTCATGCTAATCTCAATTAACTCGGATGTATTATTAAACTATTTTTGAATTTAATAATTTAAAACCGCAATATGTACTATTGGATCGGACGGAATGCGTGAAACCTTAAAATATAGATATTATTATTACTCTGGCAAAAACAGGCTCGCTTCATTCATAGCCCAAACCATGAATCAATTTCGACGTTTTCTAGGACAGAAAAGCAGATCAAGTCTGTATAGCGGTATAACTACACCTGCTATAAAACTATTAAAATGCATTCTAATCCTTGATGATGACATATTATTGTAAAAACAGGCACCCATCACATTTATCTTTTTTGAAAATCTACAAAAAGAAGTAAAAAAATGTTTTTAGTGTGCGTGCTAATCTTATTCACTTTCTTCCAAGTAGCATGGCGCTCTACTAATCGAACAAAAATGTTAATTTCCTCTTTACAAAAATGGACAATAGGAAAAAGGAAACGAAGTTGGTTACTTTTGAGTCAACGATGAAAAAGAGATCATGCAACCACAACACGTAATATGATGGTAGACCTATATATACTGCAATTACAAACAATTCATATTTTCAAGTCTCCTTTTACAATTATTATCTGAAAGAACATCAACAGAAGACTAACCCTAGCCTGCTAGCCCATCTCAAATTTTTTATAAAACTAAAGACCAGAGAGTGATGAGGGTGTCAAAATGCTCACGAATCATCTCGTCATACAGACTTTCCTGCATGATGAGACTTTTTTGATTATTCTCTTCTTATAATACTATATACCAACTTGCTAAGATTCACTCAATCATATATGAATGTCGTTCGTTGTCGTTATATTTTTCAATAATATTTGGCAATGCTTTTTTTAATATTTCTTATCTGCCACAGTAATTTTTCCCCTTTGGTCATCCATCCGCTGCTCGATGTGCTGGCCTCATAACTTCTTATGACATGCGATTGCGTAAGACTTATTTGTACTCTTCTTGTAAGTACACTTTTGGCAGACGCACTTTGCTAAAATAAATCTTGTTGATGCAAGCATTTAAAAAAAATTATCTTGGGACTTTGTAGTCCATTTTTGTTTTTGGATTAGCCAATGTTATATGCTTTTATCAGACTTTTCTGTGAAAGAAAGAAAGAGAAGTGGTTATATTTATACGAAATAAGATGTGCGAGGTTATATAATCTTTTCACTAGAACTCATACTTATACTGTTATATACCTTCCTCAACATGTACATACCAAAATACCTAGTCTATCTTTTGTTTCGAACTTTGCAAAACTAAATCGGCCCACTTTTCGTTCAAAGTGATTGTTTCCCTACTTCCTCAGACTGAGTTAGTGATTTTTAGATGATCAGTAAGATAGCAAGTAAAATAGAATATAGAATATAGAGGGATGGTGGTGGTGACGAGGATCATTATACCGATCCCTAAATATCCCATCCCTCTGGGTTATGTAGGTAAATGTATCGTTTTTTTGTTATAATTTCAAGTTAAATACAAGCTTGCTATATGCATGTTCAGTTTGAATTTCAAAAAAATAATGATGGTAGTGGTTTTCGTTTTCATTGTGGCTTTATGTTGATGATAAAGAATGAAAAAATAGCCAATAAGTAATTTTAATGAATTGGATATTGGATACCTGTAATTGCCCCTTTGAAGGATATATTGGAATGGGAGGAAGTCTGTATTATGAACCAATGAGTCCCTCTTGTCGTGAGAAATTTGGTAAATTATGTTTATGTTGGCAAATGAATGCCCTCATTCCCCATTTGACGTGTTTGTCATCATTTTTCACCTGTTATTGTTGGGGTGAGCTTATACTACTCATTGATAAATGATTTATTAGATCAATTTTTGCAGGAGGCTGGATGCACCAATTTCTTTGCCAATTACTTACGTTTATTAACCATTTTTAAAAATATAAACGCAAGTTGCCCTCGGGAAAGAAAATGTCATAAAGATTTTTTAGTGTTGAACTGTTGAACTCGCCTCAAAATAAGGAAAAAAGATTACCGACAAGTTTGCTTGTTATTGTTATGCATTTATGATTTTTACATACAGTAAAAATGAAATGTTTATTTTTTTGCATTAAAAGTGTTTGAAAATTTAATTCGATTTTTATAATGCATAGAAATAAATGTTATGATAATCAATAAAAATCACTTTGCGTGAGTTTGCAATTTTAACGATCAGCAGTTTATATGAATGAGTAATTTGATCGACTTGACCTGACCCAAGGCAGAGAAAATTTTTCAGAGAGATGACAGGAAATGCATTAATAGAAATGAAAAGTGTTGAAAATATGAAAAATGACGTTGTCTGTCAGTAAGGTTTAATGGGTTTTTACCTGTTGAGAAGAATGTTATGTATTGGGTATTTTTTATGAGATCACGTCACGTGTGTTTATATATAAATAGGTAGGTTAGACCCATCAAAAACATTCCTTTCAACTTGTGTTTGAAAAATCTGAAAATCAGAGCTACATATAATTATTTGCCATATAACACTTTTAAAACTAATTATGATGGGGAAGTAGCCTGTTAGCAATTAAGACTAGACATTTATAGACTGAGTGAAAAATGCTAACACTTAATATATACTGGTAAAGAAGGTGTCTTTGGCAATGTTTATGCAACGATAATTACAGCGTAATGGTCGTTTGCGCTCGCATTCTATGATGCATCCGCTGCAGAGAGTAACAATTATCTTGTACCACTTCCCATTGCCGACAGCTGCATATATTGCATTGCATGAAAAACGTATAGTAAATTGAGATTGAGACAAATTTGACTGTTATAAGCTCCGATTAGGTTACATGTAATTTTAAGTCACCTCACCTGGACTAGTTAAACGTTTGCGGTTTGTGTTTAGCTGTCAAAACAGAAAAAGAATGCGTAGGCACAATATTACCATTTAAGAAAGAAAGTGCGCTAGAGTAAAAAGGTAAAGCAGTAATTAAGACTTTAAGATATGCATGCACATCTCTTTGAGGACCAATCAGCGCGGCGGTGGTCTCTTAAAAATGATGAAAATAGCTTTGTATAAATAACAGATTACTAAAAATTACTTAATACTATGTTATGTTGCATATAATGAGTAATTATTATAACATCATTCAACTAAACAAAATGAATTGAATGAATGAAATGCATGGATTTTTCATCAATATTATTTTCTCTGGTGATAGAAATAAAGTAAAACTATGAATGCATTGTAATTGTGTAATTGCCTTTTTATATTAATATCACACTCCCAAAAAATCTGATTTATTTTTTTGTAAAAACTTCCAATCTGACGAAGTAAATCGCTACATAAAGACAAGCGCATAGTTCACGGAGGCACTCCGTCAACTCCGTGCCTGCTCGTGATGTATTAGACTTGGATTATGTAAACTCTGTGTGGATGGACTTCAGGAAATCGACAATCGATTCACATGCCATCATGCCATACCATAATAGATCTAAAACTCTTGTCATGTCACACAGTTTGAGTGACATTTTAAATTCCATTTCACTTTCAAATTCTCTAAAAAAATCCCGATTCTTTAAAGGCAATATAGTGTAAAGTGAATGGCTCATTGGACTTATATATTATCAGTGTTCGATTGCTCTATGTAGACTTTCATACTGTTCAAAGAGAAATTCACGGATGTGATATGTAATTGACATGTAAAGCTTTGCTTTATTCTTGAAATGGTCAAACACAACACGAATTTTGGTAGAACTTTGACACAAGGACTACATTATATTTAAATGATATGTACTATTGACCAGCCTTTTTAGCACATCCACATCATCATCAAGTTATCATGCTGGCATCTTTTTCTTTAACTCGAACGATTAACAAAAAGGGCGGGTCGGGTAGCCATACATCAACATTTATTTTCATAAGATAAATTCCTGAATCATCATCACTCACTTTTGCTCTTCTTTATCAACAATGGCAATCTGATTTACACCACACGACAAATACATTTTACTCTGCTCTACTGTGGCACTTTTGTTTTCTTCATTTCAACTTCTCTTACAACTTCATCATCTCATCATAATAGTGTTAATATACATAATCGTAACATGCATCATAAATATTGTAATTGGCATGAATGAAAAAGGGAAAATGATTTGTGTGTTGTGTTGTTGTGCAGGCAGAGGGGGAGAATAACAGTAGTAGTATAAAAAAAATTGTTACAAAGTACTAAATATAAAATGTTTTGTAATTCATGCAAATATCTACAATAAATTCTCATAAAAACTACACTTGTAAAAAAAAGAATCAGACAGGTATTTCGTTCGTATCAAATCAACTATTATTTTATTACAGTTTACTACTCCGAGACTTTAATGGGAGATGATGTATTTTTATAGCAGACAAGGCAGTAAAGTGATGTTGCCGTGATAAAAAAGAAGGAATGCGTTTAGGAAGTATTTACACCTATTTCTACAACTGTACGTTACAAATTACAACAATGAAGAGATAATTTATGGACTCGATGAAATCCTAAACTATTTGGGATGGCTGGTCTGTTGTGTACACACGTAATAGTCAAGCGGAAATGTTTTTGATGGGCTGGGTACTCAATTTTCTCCTGCTGCTGCAAATAAATAATATGATTCATTGCCAACTTTTATTTAGCTTGTTCAACATTTTAATAGTGTGTAACGCATGGTGGGGGGAGACTGTGCATAAATATCTCTGTATTTTACACGGTTGTAATATTGCCGATTAAAATGTCACATGCTGGTTGCGGTGCAGTGGATAATTGAAGTATGTAGATTATAATTATGTAAACGCCACACAGTTTCGCGTTCCAATTTCTTCAGACGAGAGCGAAACCACAAAGATTTTAGGTTTTGGGGAAACTTGAGACTCTCGGAATTGGCAAAGTGTCAAGTCAAAGATATACTACTTGACTCTCTAAATCCACCACTGACCAGACCACGCAGTTTTGAAGTTTACTGTAAGTGTCGACGAAGTCACAAATATGTTTAAATATGTTTTTCTTCTAATCTGCAAAAGACTGCCAAACCTTTCTCATCTTTCCATTTTTCCATCCAAATAAAGATGTACCTTACGAGAACGACAGGATAGTGATTATCTGAAGCTGATTTAAATATTGCCTACTTGGCTTGGTGTGGGAGGGTTACTACAGCTTATATACTATACTTTGTATTGTCTACTTTCAACAATATACGTTTAATTAGTTGAAAAATATATAGTTAAAGTTTTCATCATTTAGTCAAGTGAGTCACGGAATAAATGTCTAATTTCCAACACATTTTGTTAACGCAAATTGTAATTACTCGTGTAAAAGAGACCTGTATTTCGCAACAAAAACATCTTGTTAAACAGAAAAAGGTTATTTTGCTGGTTTCGATCTCGTAACATTCCCATATCCGGGCCAATAATCACATAGGTCATCCATACCATGCATGCATTTGTACAAAAACTCCTTTTAAGGGTTAACAAACTTGCAATAGAGAAAAAATTGCCACATCGTCTGTCGCATCTTCCCGACTTGGGAAGATGCGACTTTACCCAGAGGATTTAACCTTTTCTGTATGAGAGGGAGGATAGAGATGAACGATGCAAATGTGAGATAAGTAGATGATGACAAAAAAAGTCTTTCAATTTTTTAAGCCAAAGTGTATGAAATGTGATTACGTAATACTGGACATGTTGTTAATTCTAATTATTCAGTAAATGGGTGTGAAGTAAAAAAAACTGTGGTCAGCTTTATTTTAGACAAGAGTACGTATACTCTTGGCCTGGGAATAAGACGATGATGATTTGTGATAGCGTTTTTTGGGACTTGCTTTGAGTGAAAAATAAATTTGATCGAGCTCCTGAAAAGAAAATAGCTCAAAAGAAGAGGTGTGTATATTATGCTAATTAAAAAAAGGAAGATTCTTATCCGACCCATCATCGACTTGTTCATGATTCTTTTTTTTGTGCACACAACTTGAGAACACATCAATGGTAACCGCAAAAATACTTATGAGTTGCAATTTCGAATGCATATTTTTAAACTCAGATGACAATGAAGATTCTTTTGTCAAAATACAGACATGTAGATTGTAGATAGTTTACAGTTTTATAGGTACTGTCCACCCCCTGGTAAGGCGATGTAAATAGGTAAATTGTAGCAATTTATACAAGACGAAGAAAAAGTGTCATATGTGACGCCAGTGCAGTGTGGTTGTTACCAAAATAGAAAAATCAAGGTCAGTAAGTGTAAACTACAAAAATAACGTAAACAGACAAAGACAACAAATTTCATAAACTTGTAACAAGATCAGGATCAACAACTTTTTATAATATGGCTACTGCTTAACAAGATTATCAATGTGGTAGGCAGCTCATCTAAGTACTTGAGGAAAAATACATAATATAATAATTGTTCGATTTGAAATCTAAAATTTCGCTACTGGCAAATCTCAAGAACAAAAATTTATTGCTTGTCAAAAAAAAGTTTTGAAAAGATGAGATCAAAAGTGTCAATACTGTAATGATAATAATAAGAGTTTACCACAACTTGATGTAATCAAAACCGTCAAACTTATTTTTTTTTAAAAAAACAGTGCAATATGATATTTTTAAGAATACGAAATTCTTTATTCATTCTAAATCTCATTAATGATATTCTTTTTCAAATTTTCCAACCCCAAGTCTCAGGCAAACTAACACAAGTACAGATTTTCTTGAACAGGGGCCTCCACTCCAAATTTGGACAGGATTCAATTTAGAGAAGCCGTGGGATCTGTGTAATGCTATCCTCGTTGGAGAGAAAATGTTTTATTGTAACTTTTATATACGGAGCATTATGCAATAACTATTTGATTTGAAGTGCAAACGTAGAAAGGACAAGGTCTTCTTGTGCTTACGTTGCGTTCGCGTGGTGGTGAATTATGGTTTCATAGAATTAAATGTTGCAGTATAGCTGTGTCGTCTGTCATTTGACATTAATGGTTAGTTGATGAGATAGCTTGAAGTGTCATTCTTTTCGAGCATCACTTAACTACATTTAATATTTATCATGTCAAATCAAAATTATTTTGTTTTACGTAATACATCTATCTTGATGTTTCGATTTTATGGATTTAGAAGTAAACATCTTTAATTGCATTTTTAAATTGTGCTTGAAACTCTACGTTATATTTACAAATTGACGCGTGCATCTTTCTGATGAGATGAGTTCTTCTGATATAACATAAATTCAAAAAACAAAACCAATTAACTTACAAATTGCAAACCCCAACTACCATGCTTAAATATTAGGGTCATAAACTATCTATGATTACAATTAAAAATCAGTAGCATTATCAAATTGTTACGCAATCAAGTGTGAATTTCTTGCGCGTCAAAACTTTCCTCAGGTTAAACCAAAACAGTTTTGGGTTGGACGAATTGGGCAGGTGCTGGTTTACGCTTCTCGTATTTCATTATCTCGAACTTGAATGACATGGAGGAGTTACCATTTGCCTCTGCCTTAGGGTTGTACATCCCTCCATAACACACTTATTTTTTTAATAAATTATCTATGCTCCAAAAATGTGCATTAAAACAATCAGAAATCAAATGAAATAAATAAAAAAATGAACATTGAAAACTAATTTGGAGTATTGAATGATTTATGTGAAATCTCATTGCGTGACCACCACACGACGACCAATTAACTATTTTTCAATCAATGGCAATTGTCACATATTGTCATGTAGAAAAGGAATGTGTTCTCGGGCATTGTGAATTCTTAGAATGGACCATTTGTCACAATTCGTGTCATTAATCACTACATGGACAAGGATGTGAATAGAAATCAAACTATCGATTTTTCTTAACAGCTATAAATCCATTCAGGCACGTCAAATAAAAATATCTTATCGTTCGTTCTAAATTGCAAGCTATCTTTTAAAAAAGGGTAAACAGTGTGACTACTAGAGAGTCAGTAAATTATGAAGTAAATACCATTATAAACGTTTGGACATTTATAATAGGTACATATATAGGCTTTATAGCTTTTTAATATAATGGATTGACCGTGAGAGAACATCTTTGAGTTAAACTACTTCAGCGCTTCTGTTCTGTCGGCTTAGAAAATTATAAAATGTGAAGGTTCCCCAAGAGAAAAGATTACTGCAAAGAAATACGTCAGGTGCCAGGTATGTCATTATTACACTGCCACAATTTCGGTGATGCAATCTCTGTGATGGTGATGATGACAATGACCAAAGATACGGAGTATAGTATACATACTTCTCCCATTGCTTATTACATATTTACCAAAATTTCTGTCTTCAATCAAGTACTTCAACCGATCATGAAAACGAAAACGATAACTGAAGATAAAAAAGGGCCTCTCTCGAGCGTCATCATCGGATTATTCCTATTTTGCACTCTCAAGCTGAGATGACCAATGGTCATTAGCATTGCCGCACACGAGAGAGCCTTGCCATAAAAATGTTCATAAAAGCGTCTCATGAAAACACGATGAGTCGCTATCTATTGCTGTTTTAATTGTAATTCGTCTCACTAGAATTTCCTTTTCTGAAAATGAATGATTGATTAGAATTTTACAATATTCATTACAAAAACTTCAATTTGTATTATGCATGCACTCACGCAAACACAAACACACACGTGGTTTGTGGAGGTAGGGATATGGATGATGCGTATATTTATGTAGGTACTTTAAATAATTTATTGGCTCGTTCAAGTTTGTTATTGTTATGTATTCAATTCGATATTGGAATTATTGCATCTTGTACGCTGTTCTTTTTTATGTATGTTATCGGAATTTTCCCAAAGATGTAACCAACCTCCTCCTTCTTCTTTATTTGCAAACAAGAAGAGCAAGATCATTGCGTGGGCTGAAAACATTTTTTTGTCGTTTTTAATCGTGTTGTTATACATTACTTAAGTGGCCGTGGCCGTAATAGTTTTGTATTTTGTCGTGTAGCATAATATATTGTTTGGATCAGTTTTTAAAGCAGGTCTTCAACTCATCTCGCTGCGTGAGGTCACTCAATTCCTTGATCCTCCCTGATGATGAGATGACTATGCAGAAAAATTGTACAAAAACTTGTCTTTCTTTTACACACGTTTTAATCCAAGTCAAGTCAGGAAACCCGATTTGATTATTGTGACAGTATGACTAAAACAAGCGAGAGTGATAAAAATGAGTTCCTTATTGCTATCAAGTGTCACTCTCTCCACTATTCAATAAAGGTTAATGGTGCGAGAAAATGGACTTGTAATAAAACACCTTCCAAGACAAGCAGAGGATCAACAAGTGCAAGTGCAAAAAAATGGTAGCTAATTTGTAATGTCTGTGTTTTGGCATTGTCATTGCCAATAAATTACTTTATGAAATGAAAATGAATTACTTTTGGTTTCAAGCACCTTTTTTATTCCGTAATACCCTAAAGTATGTATTATTATTTTTGTATGTTATGTTGGCACTTGGCACGAAGGTTAAAGCGCTCTGTGTTAAACTGCTACCGTGTCGCGTAGGTGTTAGGGCAGTACAGGGTCGACAATGATCGTTCTTGTTATTCCCACATATCCAAAAGTTAAATGGCTGTATTCAATGAATTCGTGACTGGGCCTTTTGCCCGAGAACGAAATAATGAGTGTCAGATTGCAGAGATTTCCTTGCAGGTATGATCAAAACTACGAATATACACGAGTTAGACTATGCATCGGGATGATTCAAGATCAAGAAAATTGACAATAGAGCTGGATAAAATCTTTGCAGTTTAATTTATGGAACTGAAATAAAATATGGAAGGGCTGTTATGTATTTTTAACTAATTGGCTATACTAGAAGCAATGAATTCATTGCTTGATTTGTTTATGATAATATTATGTACACATGTTTACAAATAAATATTATTTAGAAAGAAAACTTAATTGAAATGTATTTTGTTCAGTGGACACACACAACTACATCTGTATATGTTAATTTAACATATTACATAATGACAAATTAATGAACAAATTGCATATAATGAAAATAAAAAATGCCCATATTTTTCATCTCTGCTGCAGATTCGATTCGAGAATGTAATCTTGGTCGATATGTGATGTCGATGCACAAAAACAACTGCAACCTAATTCCTTCAGACATGATTATTTGTTATTATTGCCGTCTTTTTTATAATATATTGGATTCTTTAAATTGAATTATGAGGTTAACCTGAAATTTGTGTGTGCCACAGCCACAGCAGCTCTACTGAGTAATTGAAGTTTGTTTAATATAATTAAAACTTATGAAACAGAAATGTAGAATGCGGGTGTGGAATGAATATGTCATACAAAAGCGTGCAGTAATATATGTGCATTATGTGTGTAATTGTTTATTTACTCGGTAAAAAAATTACATGTCATGCGATTGACCATCTAAAATTGCGAAATGATAGACTTACACTCTTAGTAATCATAAAAAATAAACTATGTTATCTTCAAAGAAGTGAAATGTAATGATATGCATCCATTTCATTTACAGTTCTCATTTTTGATAGCTTAAAAGATTGCAAGCAATAAATATTTGGCCAGTGACAAATTGATGATCATTCTTTTGAAAGCATGTGCATAAGATATATTCTTTAACATATTATTTACTTTATTTGCTTTCTTAAATATGTAATATACATTATTTTATTATATTGATAGTCCAATTCGTCATTTTGTATTGTGTGTAGTTTTAATAAATGAGTAGAGAAATGGAATGCTGACCAAACCAACAAACCTGAAATGCACAGGAGCATTTTTACAACAGCAGCAACCAATTTGAAAATAATTTTGCACGATTTCCTACGGACAACGTAAGAAAACGTGAACTAACTTGAGGTTCACGTCACCTTTCCCATAATCACGATCAGCTTCTTCAATGATTTGACTTACTTTTTTAAATCTATAATGACCCTTGTGTCATATCATCTCTCAGGAAAAAATATAACAGAGTGGCCTATATTTATTGGTTTATTATATTTAATTTATTTGGCATAAAACAAATCAAAGGGCAGTTTTTAAAAAGCCACGATTCGACTCTGGTTCATTGGTCATTTCATTTATTATTATGCAATCCTAAAAATACAGATCATCAGAAGTTACGTAAACCAATAAATTTGAACGTTTTGTTTGCATTTGATAAACATGCACCTTTTTTACTATTTCTTTACTTTTAAAATAGGTGTGCTTGCATTTGTAGATGTTACAGTTTTCCTCGTATTTCGTATAACCTCCCTCCCATTTTTACGACTGACATTAAACATTCTTCTTCAAACTTACCTTGATTTTTCATGCTTCATTAAATCGTAACAAAAGTCACAAAAAATTCTGCTGCCTGGCAGAATTGCATCATCACTTTCGGTCGAGTATGTTTTGGAAGACCTTGTCAGTGGTATAAAAAGACATGAATTGCAATAACTTTCAATTTGACAGTTTTTGAACTGCAGGCTTGTAGCTTAAAAACATTGAGTCAAGATCTTCAGAACCCAGAAAATTCAACTCAACTGCTTTTTTTTTGTTTAAAAATTTATGCCACAAATCTTTTAAATACAAGTGCGATAATTTTATCCCATTGTTTGATTATTTCCGATTTTCCATTAGCGTATGTGCTACGTTTGCATTGCACAGTATGACCGTTTTTGCACATGTGGTATGTGGTTTATCAAAATTTTAAAGAAAATAAGACCAGTTCGTGAATGACTAGTGAGAAAGTACTTGATATATATACTATTCAAATTTCAACATTACAACAAAAGAGGTATAAATGCTTCAAAGTAATCAAGTATGCGTAAAAATGCACTCACATTTATTCTTTCGTTTCCTTGAATTTGCCATTTTTGAATCGGATTAGATTAGACGCATAAAATGTTTGACTGTTCGTTGGACATAAAGGAAACGGAAGGGTTTATTTGCTACGTGGTGAAATTACCTTTATAAACTTTTATACACGTAAATGTAAAGTATCAAGATTACATTTTTGCATTTTTTCAGCAAATATCTCTGTAAAGAGTAATACCTATCTAAATTGGATTGTTGCGGTTTAGGGGAAAAAACTTTTTTGTGATTTAACCCAACGAAAACAAAATGTAAATTCATGTGTAAAGTTTTTTTTGTTATTGTTGATTTGAGCTGATTGTGCAGCAGAATAATCATTCCTTTTAGTCATGCTGGCGATAAAATGTCCTTAAACATTATACTTTTTTTTATCATTTCCTGTTCTCGGACGGACAGCTTTGTCTGACGTGAGCTGTTTAGGTTTTTGCTAAATCGAGTACGAATTTTCGCTGACTCGCTGATTTGATCTAAATCAGGTCCTGCGTGAATTACATCAAAAGTTAAATTTTTGTAGATAGTATCGTAAGAAATAGCCGAAGAACTTATTTGAGAAAGAAGTATTTCGTAAAACTGAGACAACAGTTTACAAACTGAATATTGTTTAGAGATGGCTATTCTGTTTTTTAAAACAAAGTCTCCAGTTATATTATTTGTTTTGTAGTTTTCAATCGGCTCTTTAATGATGTCTTGTAGTTTAAAATAAACGTCTTGACAGAGAATGCCACTCTTCCAATTAGTAAACTAGGTTAATGTCTGAATCTGAATCAAAACGAATTCGCAATCCAATATAGCAACCCAAAGCACCAGCTGCCACACCACGAGTCGCCCGCGGTAAACGTTAAATTGCATTGTTAGTTAAACATTATGAATATTATGAATCTCCCCAATTAGCAATTGTTCGGTAAATTGTCAGCGAAATAATAATATTTCACTTTGTTGCGTATTCATGCAAGTTGTATTGTCGTGCGCAACTTTCTTCGTGATAATCCGTGTATTATGCATGCATACCAATTCAATTTTAGGGTTTATGACATGTTGCATATTACGCAATTCTTGAGAAAAATAACAAACTGAATTATTATTCACTTGCAACTAGAGCAAGTTAGACAAACTATTAATATACCTTCTACTTTGGTTGTGTAGTGGCTTCTGACTGACTAGTGACCATCGTAAAGAAACAAAGTATTTTATTTCGGTCGTACGCAATGCAATGTGGTAGTATGTTATGTGGTGTGAGTGATATTTTGCATGTTTCCTACATTTTAGAGGTATATTCATTTAGCCTCAGTTTGGCCAGACAATAGTTAACGCAATGCTAGGACTTGGGACATTCATTTTTTAAATTGCTCGTTAACTCAGCGTGATCAATCTTGTCCTTAAAATATGAATAGAAAAAAAACTACTTGTTTGTCGCGCTCGTCATGATTCATGATCAAGCAAAACGAGCAAATACTTTTAGTGAAACAGATATAAAAACGGCTAACTGAGAAAATTCTTAAAATCGTGAATTTATTTTGAATTTTAATGCACTGTTTGTTATTACAAAATAAACTTGCATAGTAAAAAGTATATTTTAAAAATCAAAACAGTTTTTATCGTTATTTTTGTAAGGGTTCCCCTTGTAATCACGCTTTGCCCCATTTTCCTTTTTTTATCCGATAGGTTATCAACGAATTGATTTTGATTGGTAAACAAACATTTAAACAAAATCGCCATAAAACAAATAATGACTGCGTTTGAAATTGAAGCTGAAAGAGCTATCGATATTACATAATTTATGATATATTGCTATCATGAAACATTTTCGGCTATTAGATATGCAGTTAAAAATACTAGAGAACGGTTATCGATTCGGCAGATTTGTTATTTCATCAATAAGTATTATATTTGATTTGCAAGGAATCCTGATCAGTGAGATTATAGGTGACAGAAATATTCCACAATTTTCTAAAACAATGACCATTACAGATAACGATATGGTGTCATCTTTGTGATTAGTACGATTAAATAATAAATCTTAAGCTTAATTTTCATGAATGAAACAATCAAATATACGTAATAACAAATAAAAATTCTTGGAGTAGACTGAGTAGAGTTACTCTTTATAATTGTCCACAAATGTTTCACTACAAAGTACACCGTGGATAACCTTTGAACGAAATAATGTTTTTTTCATGATTTAGGCACATACAATAGGTAAACAACTGACATAACAAAAGACTTTATTTTTATTACTGCATTAAATGTAGCTAATAAAATATCGGGTCTCGGCCACCCCACAGGCAGGGCTATTATCTACCACTCATTTAACGAGCCATTCTTGAGTTTATTTAGAAATTCCAAATTTAGGAAAATTATAGTAATTGAAAATCTCATAAATCCCAGAAGAGCATACAACTCTCTGATTACTGCAATTCAATTTCGAGAAGTGCATAAATAATTTTACTCATGAAAGACAACCTTGTGTGAACTTTATTTGGGAGTAAAGGGTTCCCGCTAAATATTATTTACTGTTTTTTTAATAATTTGTGTAAAGTATTTTTGTGCATTGATAGAAATTAGCAATGAAACGAAGTGGGATGATGGGTGAATCCATAGGTCATGTAACAGGGTCAATTATAATGACTCTGATGACTTCAGCTTACGTGATATTTAAAAAAAAGTTAACGTTTTTGCGACTTCATAGCCGCAATTAGTACGTTTTAACATGCATTGCGTTGCATAAATGTTTTCCTTCGGAATGGTAAATTATTACGAAAAATGCAATTACTTCTAATTTGCTTCAAATTTCCCTAAATGGAAGATGACTGCAAAATAGAAATCCCAAGTTACCCCAAATAAAATGGGTAAATTGATTAAATAACTGTCATACTTTGGTTTGACTGTGGGTAATTAGTATTTAGTGTTTGTCCAAAAAATCATGTAGATACATTTTCAATTACATAACGATTGCGTGGATGCAGCAATTACCTATATTACAAATATTTTTTTAAAGATGATATAAACATGACCAATTATTATGCAAGATCAGAACTAATCACACTAACTTTTCACGCCACAACAATTCTTGTACAATGCAATATGCATGCATACGAAAAAATAATCAATCGAAGTAAATTTCAAACTCTTTTTCTTCATTTTCCAGATTACGACAATCCTGGGCACATCAGAAAGTTCCCTCTCAGGATGGAAAAAGACACCCACGCAGTACCACATCCAAACTGACGAGGGTGAAGAAAGGTTCTTTAAGTTCCAAACTTTCAACGGGCAATACAGAAAAGAAAGGAGGTTGGACGATGGCACAGTTATAGGGTCATATGGCTGGGTAGACCCCACAGGTTATCTCCGCATGACAGATTATATTGCAGACTCCAAGGGCTACAGAGTAGTAAAGGAGCTCAAGGAATATGTAGGTCAGAACTCAATAATGGATGATGCACCTCCCCAAAAGTATTCCCCACCACCTCCAAAGAAACACGCCATCAAAGTTGCCAAACAGCCAAACGTCTTCTTTGCCAATATAAAGGACACCACAACTGCTAACCCATTCCTGGAATACAACGCAGTTTCAGTTACACCAGAACCTCTCATCCCAACATCATTTGTGTCAACTTCCCCCAAGAATAACTTGTACTATCCAGAACCTGGCAAGAATGGTGCACCTCACAAGGTCTTCTTGACCTCAGATGTAGGACCAGTAAAGCCAGTGCCATTAAATAGCATTTTCTACTATCCAGAAGAGTCGAGAAACAATGCCACATTTTCCACACCATCAGCCCAACTGTCCCTTCCAATCAGAACGGGAACAACGGAAAGAAACAGAGCAATTGCTGTACCAGTTGCAACATTTGTTCCAAACAGTCGCTTTGCTGGAAGAAGGCCACCGGTTCAAATTTTTAGGCAGACTAACTCAGGTCTGCGAAGAGTACGTGTGAATTTTCCTACTAACACAGTAACATTTTCTAATAATTATAATTTCTTGTTTAATGATCTGATAAAAGGTTTCTCCTCTCTTGGTGCCTATGCGCATGTGCCGCTACTCGCCACACAAGAATTGAAGGGTCGCGTTGGTATAAAAATAAACCACATTAAAAAAAGTTATAATATCTACTGATTATATTAAAATGCAATATAATTTCCGGCTGGCTATAATTAATTGAATTTTGAATGATGCAAAACAAAACAATGCATTTTTTCTATAATGCTGCCTTCCAAAACGCTGAGCTACTGAAAATGCTAATTTTCTCTGCGCAATTTAAAAAAAAATTTTTTGCTATGAACATTAATTTATTTTGGTGGTTTGTTATATTTAATTTTCATAATTATTTCTGGCAGTATTTAATGGATTGAATTTATATGATGTAGAAACTGCGCCGGGTGTTGAAACGCCGAGTTCGGCTGACGTCTTCCAATCGTACACGACCCCGTTGAGAAACCGTGGCACGGGATTCATCTACAAAATCCCCAACCAATACCACAAAGAAGAGACTGAACTAGATGGTTCGAGACAAGGAAGTTTCGGCTACGTAGATCCATTTGGAATTCGAAGAGTAATCCATTACAAAGCAGGCTCACAGGGATTTGAACATCAGAAAGATTTTAAATATGTGGGGCGACAGTATTAAAGGGTTATTACAAATTTTATTACAGTGTGTGAACTTTTTGCATGCATTTTGATCAATGCAAGAAAAAAATGCATGCAATTTCAATCTTCAAAACGAAACGTTAGCGTGACCACCTAATTTTTGTATTAATTATGCAACGTAATTTTTACCGTTTTTTTGTCCTGTTGTTGGATATTGTTGGTTTGTTTGTTCAATTTTTAGTATATGGCTAATTTTTATACGACTTTTTATGTAATCTTTATTATGTTATCTTGGCCTTACTTTTTCAATACATGCCATTGATTTATTTAATACGACTACCCTATAATTACTTTTTAAAAACCTATGGAACTACATACAAAGAGCTTAAACTTACTTTCATTAGCTAAAATACTGAGAAATTAAGAGAAAATCAACTGTGTAACTGTGCTGTGTGAAAAAATTATTTCTCGAAATGCTGGTGTCTATATTTTCTTTTGTTGGTGCAAGTATAGCATTACTAATATAATGGGTTGTACATAGAGCCCCAATTTTTACCCACCTAATTTTGTTCGTATCTTTAATTTCTTGAAAAGAATGAAATTGCTAATTGATCTTTTTCTACCTAAAATCTTACACTTCTTTTTATTTCTGCTAAGCTATCTATCAAGTTTCTTTCTTTTTCTTTTGACTTTTCTTTACTTTTTTTTTGTCTCATGCAATAGTGCCAAAATTTTCCTTTTCCCGTGTTTTTAATGAAATTTACAATAGTTTTAATGTTTTATGAATAATGCAATGGGATTTTGTGTGTACTTAAACTTACATTGGGGATTTAATTTAAGTATATGAAAAATTAAGTTATGCTTTTTGTTAGATGTTAATTTTGTAAATAATTTAGTAGAAAAATTAACATGACTGCCATACTACATGTTGTGTATCATACATATTTTTAAAACTTTTAATTTAAGGATCAATAATAATTTGTGATAAACGATGCATGATGAATGACATTAATGGTATAAATCGCGTTTTTTAACTGTGGATAAAACATAAATGCATTTAAGAACTACGAATAAAAGTAATGATGGAAAAATATGAAAAAAAAAGTTTTTAAACTTGAGCCATAATGAGTAATAATAAAAGTTTTACAAAAATGATTTGCCGTGTTCTTATTTTTTATGCATAAAATGAACTATCGCAATTAATAATCAAGTTTTCATTTTGCATGGAAAAGTAATTAGAGTTACAATTAAAACATAATTCTTGATTACAAATTTTTTGCGCTTTTATTGGACGATTAACGATCGATAGGCAATATTACATCACATTATGTTCTTCGCAATATTCTGAAACAACACAAGCACCCTCTTAGATCTGTTCTCTTGTTCAGCAATACATTTTAGTTTTACTTGTACAAAATATTATGCTACAACATGCATGTAAGTACATTTTAAAAATAAGTCAATATCCTAAATATACTCCCGAATAATTTCTCATCAAACCTTTTAATATGAAACATAAAAAGATTTACTTTAAATTGATACGTAGCAAATAAAGATTAAGTATTGTCCGTAGTAGTAGTTTCTAAAATCTAAACAAAAAATGCTAATTATGCAGTTCGCATGCATTCCAATAAGCACCCTTATTTGTTAGGACTGTGCATTCTCTTTTCAACGTATTTTCCCAGAGCCATCACTGTATTTCCAAGAATTGATTTTAGCGTTGGTGGGTCCACAGCATTTGGATCAATGGCCATCCCTTCAAATCTACGAAGAATGTACAATGGAGTTTAAAACATGCTGATATTTGATATACAAATCGATCATAATATGTAAACCATTAAAAATATTTATAGCTCACATGTCTTTAAAATTGGACGAAAGCTTATCTGGACAAGGAATCGGCTTAGCTAGTCTCGCTGAAGCTACTCGATCAATGGAATCCAATTTCTCTGGTGGTGGCACGAGCTCCAAGTAAATCATATCATTATCCTTTTTGGCGATTGAGTACTGCTTCTCAGCTTCAGCAATAAACTTTGTTACAAAACCACCAGAACCCAACTTCTCTTGTGCTTTCTTTAAATGTTCCAGCGACAGCGTTAGCCGTGCTAACTGTTCCCCAATAAGCTTCTTGGTAGAGCACACTTTACTTTGGTAAAACTCTCCCAGTCCTGTTAAGGCAGATTGCTTCCCTTTTAGCTGAGAAGTTAAAATAACGATGTTTAACATTATTGAAATGGATTATGTTAAAAGCTACATAGATTGTAAAGACTTCAACTCTAATCATACGTGATTCATCCACGTGGACTCCCAAAGATTTCTAACATTATCTTTCTTCATTTTCGTGAGTGCGTCCTGGTACAAATCTTCACCCTGTGCGCAGAGTTTAGCAATGATTCCATCCTTCATAGAATCAGCGATAGCTTTTGCGACAAAAACTTCTTGTGCCTGTGCCACCATAATCGCTGCAAGTGCTGAGAGGGCATCAGGGCTTAAATCATTTGTTAGTGTATACCCATCCGTAATTCCCAGCGTTTCTTGTTTCGTCTCGCAGAGCCGTAAAAATATTCCAGCAGCATTCTAAATTAAAACACATCGAAATTCAATTAATGTGACAAATGACATAAGGCTATTAGCAATGAATTAGCAATTCCAAACGCACCAGATAACATTTCGCAGCGCTTTTGAGTCCTTCATCTGTATTAAAACCCCTATACTCTCCACCAAGTGATGTCTGAATGGCTGCAATGTTGTAAAGGATAGCTACTCGCTCTAATTCCATGCTGGACGAATCTAAAATTCAGCAATTCGAGGAAATGATAAATAAACGAAAAAGTAAAAATTAACTGTGCAGCAAACGCGGTAAATAATGATCTTACAGGTATAGTATTTTCCTCCAAAAAATCCTCCCTTTTCCAATGAACTTTCCCAATAGAGACTTAGATTAGGAATATTTCCAGTCCCCTTTTCAATGAGAGACACTAGCTGGTCATGATACCTATTGTAATTAAAACAAAATTGATATACTTTAGTAATACTAAACAACATAATCACACCATGTCATTTATCCCTTCAATTCACTGTACCTGCTCAAGGTCTCTACGGATGCTTGATTCTTAGACAAGTTCTTATCAACAGCCAGATTCCTGAGTTTTTCAAATTCTTGAAACCAGTCAGCTTCCAATGGTCGATATCCTTTGAGTTTCAGAGCTGCTTTCAATGGAGTGCTGATATCAATCTCCGAAGAGATTTTCAAAGGCACTGATAAAAGCTGGTCAGACATTATTCAACTACTTTAAATTACACTTCCTATAAACTTAATCAGTCGAAATTTACGCTGGTCAGTTGGTCACTAATAAGATCACAAAGTCAGTCAGAATTATTGATAATACAGATCAGCTTCGAAGGCTTTTCCATGTAATTCTTTGGAACCATACAAGACAGGATGTCAGCACAAAAAACAGGGTTATCCTAATACTCAGATATTCACATTTTGGAACGACGATTAGTTTAACGTAATCTGTTTTTGCCACTTCATGTTGTTCAATCAAATCAACAATTGATTGATGCAATGAACTAAAAATGTATCTCGTGAGCATGTGAGGTATTATTGTGAAGTGTTATGAAGGTCTGTCTAGGATTTGGTACGGGTAAAGTGCTAAACAATACAACACATGGTGCAAGTACACGTAGTCAGTCCACATACAAAAGATGAAACATTCTCACACTCTCCCACTATGTCATGCCATAATATGCAGTGATACATTAAAAAGCAAGTTTTTTACTAATTTTGTTGTATGCATCATCATGTCATGATTTTAGGTATGTAATTTTTATTCAAGACCATACTTTACTTCACAGAAAATATACAACAAAGTTAGGGCAAAATGGTCAAGTTAGAAATATAGAATGATGAACATAAGCTGTTAGTTATAAAGTTTATAAAATTGCAAATAGTCTTTACTTGGTTTTGGATTACATTATATGCATTCATAACACATTTAAGAATGACGATGACTTGATGACACACTGTGTGCTGCTGAGTGCTGAGAATGCTCTACTGACTATGAGTCATCATCACCCAATCTTTATCAACGCAACGTTTGTCGTTTGCACTTTGCACAATGAATGAATTTATAAGTAATGAAATGAGTTTCATTTATGAATTTTCAAGCGATGGATGTTTATAGAACTATATTTTGTATGAAAAATGAAAATAAACTTAAGTATTTTAGAGCGTCAAAAAATTAAATTGTACAATGATCAATAGTTTAGAGATTCGTTTTATTTTTACTATCAAGATTCAAGAGAGTAAGTTGTGAGATTTAAGTTTTTTGAGTTATGTGAATGAGGAGAGATGTATTTTTAAAACTAGCAAAATGCCAAATGTTTTTTTATCATTTCTTGCCACTGGGACCGAACAGAGTTTCCCACCAACTTGGATCAGGGACCATCGTCGGCTTCTCCATGAATTCATCCAAACCTGGAAGGATCGCGGGTATTGCCAACACCAGCACACAAGCGAACACAACAACGCTGGTAGCTGTACGGTAATACACCATTTTGTCAAAGATTTCTTTGATGTGACCGTTGACAGTCGCTAGTTGCCCCTCCACACGATCCAGTCTGGACAAATCATTCCGCCAAGCTGTTCCAGCATCCTCTCTTCTTGCTCCTTGTTCCAGCCATTTTTTCTGCTTTTGGTCCATGGTGGATTCCAGCCAATACCGGTTTACGTCAATGTCAAACTGCTTCTCGAACTCCCAGTGGACTTCGCGTTCATCTGAAGACGTACTTTCTTCGTCTTCCAGCTGCTTGTCAACTTGATCTAATGACTTTTTTAAATTCCGCTGTCCACTATTGTATTTACGGCTGTATAAACTGTGAATTGAGTTGTGACTTTCCGGTTTTGAAATTGTCTCACGTGTAACCACAGTAATGCGACTGTCATCATCCTTCGGAGCTTCGTCAAGCTTTGTAAGGCTGGGAATGCTTTGAGCTCCAAGAAGTGACAATTTACTTTGTCTTGATGTGGTGGCGGTGGAATTCCACTCCTCATTATGGTAACCATCACCGTTTTCACCTGCGCCATGCTTCACTTGAATTTTAGACATAGAAAGATCAACCGAGAAAATTGTTCTTGCCTTTTTGCCAATCACTGCATCATTAGAATTTAGTTGATCCAAGTTAATTATCATGTCCTCACCATCATCACAGGTATCCCCATCTTCAGATTCGTTGCCGTACTCACTGTCTGTTATCCCAAAGCCTAGGGCTTCCACGTCTGACTGCGACTCCTCCGTGTCCTCGCATACCTCCTCTTGTAACACAATCTCGGGCAAGCTAACATCCACTTCTCGAACAATTGGAGGAGAACTTTTGTCGTTTTGAACATCAAGCTTTTGCACATTTTGGGCATGATGGGCGTCTAACTGGTTATGTCGGGATAATCTCTCTTGCGTTTCCTTTCCAAGTTGTAATTCCACTTTACTTACTTCAGGTTTTGCTGTTTTAATGACAAAGGCACCTTTAAAAAATATATTTTACAGGCTTATGAGCAATTATGTAATTTTTATGAAAAACAATTGTATTGTACGATTATGAGAGGAAGGTGTTTTCGTTGTGGGGAACACCACAGGTTTGGAAGTAGACTTTTTTGGGTCAATGTCAGTGGAACTTTCAAGGAAAATCTTGTACTTTCGTAGTCGAGAGTCACTACTCCTTACTTGCTGAATTTCAGCAATAGAGGACTTCGATTCTTGTACTTCCTGTGCATCTTCCTCCAAATCCATTTGCTTCATGATTAGAGTCTCACTTTTGGTTGGCGCACCCAGCTTCGTTACCAACTCTTCAAATTCCTTTGAAGATAAGTCCTCTTCCACATTGCAGTCCTTTATTGGAATGTCTTCCTTTTCCTTCGTCTTCACTTCATCACTGCAGTCTCCATGTTGAGCGATTGCCACTTTAACTGCAGCTTCTTTGAACAAATCATTGACTAGACCTTCTGTTCGACCACGTAACTTTCCCAGAATTGACGGAGCTACCATTACGTCGTTGTTCTCAGCACCAAGCCATAAGTCAATGGGCGTCGATTTCCTCTCGAACGTGGAAGAACCAGATTTCACTGGAATCCGAACACTTTCCATGGAATTCGTACTGGAGACATTGTCTGCGGAGACGCCCGGCGGCTTTATAGTTTCTAGTGTCTCGTTCTCGTCTTCACAAATGGCCGATATGTGAAGAAACTTGGTGAAGTCACGATCCGAGAAGGGCTTTATCATTCCAACAAGTGCATTGTCAAGGTCTTCTTCCTCAAACTGGTCCGTTGTAAAGAGTGGAGCATCCTTTGCCTTGTTTGGATAATCCACCATAGTAGCTGGAATATCCCCTTCTCCACCTCCAACGTTTTTAGCGGGGGTAGCAAGATTGCAGTTTTGTGGTTGTTCATTTTGAGTTGTGGGAGAGGGTCTTTTGGGAATCTTGCTTCCGGAAGTTAGACTTGTTGCAGGTTTGTTTCTAAATGAAATAGGCCGAGGAGACGAGGTAGCGCTGATGCTCTTCTTGGAATCATTACTGGTAAAAGTCTGAACACGGGGTGTAGGTGGTGGGGTATTCCATTTTGGGATTTTTGAAGTGGGAGATTGTCTGGATGCCATTTTTGGTATTTCTCGATGTACTATGTACAAAATGATAAATTGCAAATAGCAAAACACTTATTATTGGAAAATTAGAGTATATGCTTGTTTTTCAGATGCAAGGCAAAAAAGGGAGTCCTTATTTTCGTACTTTACATTGCAAAAAAAAATCTTTTCATAAATTAAAAACCACAGCGACGGTGACGACGCCGAAGGTATTGGTGAGAACACGTCTCAACTAAAAGTATTCGTTCCTTTTGGAGATTTTACCGATATACAATGCTAAGAATAGTTTAAAAAATACAGAAAAGTTAAAGTAGGTATTCAATTTTCATGAGGTTTATTTTATACAGAACTCAGAATTTGATAACACGCTTTATTTTCAACTAATATGTTACAGTTTTTATATTTATATTTTTTCCCATATTAAGGACGTATGATGATGCTAACAAACGCACACTTTGCGGGTTACTTTTGCTGGAGACGCCAGAATCAGTGTTTG
>JAQIWN010000812.1:0-26391 GCA_034699025.1 Entomobrya cf. arborea Gr-Col-00668
GTACCTTTCTTGTATTGTTCTTTGTTCTAATGGATCTTAGAAAATTACAAGGTCCTCGCGCTCCGCGCGAGGCCCTTTTAATTTCCCAAACCGCGAGGCCTACGGCATCTGCCGTATCTGCTAAAGCAGGGATCCGGCCATGACTCTCTCTCAACATCGTCATCCTCGGAAGTAAAAAAACAAAGAAAAGGGATTTCTTCTTATGAAAATTCTCGTTCTGTCTGTCAGAAAGGAGCATAAAATTGTGAAGACATGTCATCATTGAGCACAGCGCAGCGGCTTATGGTCTACGATTGTTGATGAAAATGATGATTTGATGAGGATGAAACTATGTTATGAAGACACAGGAAAAGCTGCATTTAAAAAGAACGCTGTATTTTTCAATTATACTCCTTTCTCGGAGAAAAGTTTTCGATACACATTCATGAGTCACAAGAGTCAGTCATATTTTTCTGCTTTCATCCATAAAACGGATTCTATAATGAATGTATGATATTGTATGCATGTTGATTTTGTGCCGTGTGCATTATGTTCAGGGAATCCCTATAGTGATAAGAAATTACATTATTTTTTTTGGTCTGAGCTTGCGTATATCTTTTCTCAGTAAATGAAATGAAAAAGGGTGGACATGTTATAAGTTCCATATTTAAATAAATGTATACTTTGTTGATGTCAAAATGAATAAAAAAAATTAAGTGAAGAGAGGAATAAGTGCAAGCCAAGTCGTAATTAACTGGCTTTGGCGTATTGCTGGCATGGCATAACGGATATAATTTTTACTTTTCGTTGTTCCATGCATACACTCCACTCGTACGTGATATTAAAAATGACATGTATGTAAGATGATGATATGTGCAACAGGGTTACTCGTTGTGCTCTTGATTACCATATGATGATTTCGTGATGTCTATTTACTTACATACAACCTTACATTTTCTGCCTTGCAAGGAAAAAAAGAATTCCGAATACTTTTATTCAGTAAAGAGAAAATAATATATGGTATGATGATTACTTCGCTTGTTTGCATGTTGGGAATGTCTCTTGGGGAATTTGCTTTCATTTGTTTTTAAACCTTCATGTCACTAATTAGTGGAAAACAAGATCAATACAGAATGTTGACGGAGACATTTAAAGTTTCATAAAGTGGTTCCTATAAGCCTCACTGTTAGAGTCATGGCTTCATTAATCAAACAAATTCAAGCATAATAATAATGACGAGTACGAGTATATGTAATTTTGCAATCGCCTAATGTATTTTACATAGTATGTTTTTTGCTCCAACATTATCTTAATTCAACTCCAGAATCCAGACCTGCCTTGTGATCTTTGCTGTAGTTGAATGTTATTCCCGATAACATTTATAATTAGTTTTTTGTGATGCAGCAAAAATTGTATTTTAAGCTTGAGTTGACTTTCTCCAACTCTGTGTAAGATTAAGGATGTTTGTCGGTGAAAGATAAAGCTCAACCAAAATATTGCCGCTGCGTTTCACTGAATCTTCTTGTGTGACAATGGTAAATGCAGAGAAATAATGTATGTTTTGAAAAGTAAATCTGATTAGACATTCGTGTTATATACCTCATTGATCAAAGCATCTATCTTGATCACGTTGATGTCATGCAAGTCGGAAAGTTGGGTTGTGTACTTGACTCCGTTAGGACTTGTCAGCTCCACACTGTTGATTTTGGGATCATTCGGATTTGAAGTGTAAATGAAAAATTCGGCTGGGTTTTGTGTACTTGAAGACTCAAAGCTAAAGTTGGCTTCGACATACGATCGGGAATCTCCTTTGTACTCAGCTTGATGAATCTGTGAAAAAAAGAAAAGGAATCGATAATTAAATGCCAGCTGCACATATGTATTTTAGAAAATAACTCAAGTAAAGTAAATTAACCCATTTGAAAAACTTCAGTAGAAAGCTCTGGAGAAACTCTTGACATGTGCAATTTTTTAATTTATATTTTTTTTCAATTTGCGAAAATACGTAAGCGAAAAATGTTTAAAATGATTAGCTAAAATTTGTCTGACCATCTTTAAAAGCCCATAACTCATCTTCATCTTTTTCGAGGGAAAGCTTTAAAAAGTTTTTAGACAAGGCGGAAGCGTAAATAATGCGATTCCAAATAGAAATCTTACTGATGTTTTTGTTTTTCTTGCATCACTTTAATATATTAAATGGACGTGTGTGTTGGTTTAAGTATCATTCTTTACGCTTGTCTGTGGGCAATAATACATTGTTTTAAAACAAAGATTTTTATAGTTAGTGTTGTCTCCAGCCAGGCTAAGTTTAACACATTTCATAAAAGGCAAGGCAATGCAATAATACTTCCAAGTGGCAGTTGTAAAAGCATCATTTTGTTTTACACAAACGACTAAAGTGAAACACGCAAAAAGAAGAAAAAATACGAAAGACCATGTATCATTCCGTCAGTCTGTCGTGTCCAATCTGAACCGTAACAATAACACAAATAGCATGTTAGCGTAATGCAACAAAACTCGGACAACAGTGTAAAAGCAAGAGAAAGAAAAACAAGTCTTTGAGTAAGGGAAAGGCAATCCGTCTAAAGGAAACTTTTTTTAGAGAAAAAAATGCTGGAGCGGCAATGGTAATATAAGAAATACGTATATTCTATAAACAAACTTTTTTTTCTATTTGGGCGTGAAATACCCTTTTGCCGGCACCATTGTGGCAACATTTCAGAGATAAGAACAAAGTTTGCAAAAGCAGTTCGTGTAATATCAACACACATAAAAGGGCACACATTTTGCAATTTGACATTACAATTGAATATTGCAATCTGCAATCCTTTTATTCACGGTCAACTGACCAAAAAAGCTGGCCAGTAAAAAAATGGTTAGTTGAATTGAACAGGTGAACGTAACACACCACGAAAAAAAGCAATAAGCGGGTAAGCAAACGGATATGAAAGTATTTCATTATTTTTTTCAACGAAATATATGTACTTGGTATGTATGGTATGAAAAATTGTAAAGCTATTTTTGCTATTTTTGTTCGTAGATTTAGACCAACCATTCAAACATTTCACAATACATGTTTTACATATTTTTACAAAACTTGATGAAAAAACTGAAGTTAGAATATCTTCCTGATAATCTTGTAAAACAAATTTAGCTAAAAATGTTCAGAATAGTGTAAATGACTTCATAAATCACTAAAATGATAATAAGCCGTGAATTTTTATACTTTGCCACTTGTGCACTGGGACAACCGTATTTGTTTACAAAGAAAAACTACAAAAACATCTTTTCGCATTTAAAAATGCCTCATGCCTTTTTGCCTTTATCGGTGATTATGCATATTCTTTGTACGACTTATATTTAGACGTAATAAAAAATATGCATGATCAAATGTACTTAGAAAACACAATAAAATGCATTTTTACACTTGTTATTTGAAATCGTAAAAAAATTGTCCCATTTTTCTGCTCTTTTACTTTCATTCATCCATGCATGCGTGGAGCATTTTAACACAACTACAACTATTAAATTCTCAGCTCTACTTCATCTTCTTACTCTTAGACACAAAACAGAGTCGATAAATGCAGAGAAGAGGATGACTGAGAGTACAACGGAAATAGACCGTGAAATGGACACTATATCATTGTGAATGTGAAGACAAGTATACAGTAATAAATTAGTGTTTAAGTGTATCGACTCTCCTTTCAAGAGCTACTCCTACCCTTCTTATAATAAATTATCATGTATCATGCTTTCTTTTATGTACTTCCGCGTACAAACAAATAAGTAGCATAATATTTGCCATTAGGTTAGTAGTTAGCATGACACAAAAACATGTAAAGTCCATTTTATCATTATAATGTCCTTGTGATGAATGCTGTAACAAATGAGGAAAAATTATATCCTCTATTATCGCATAAATGAGCGTCACAAACTGGCACTTTGAAAAATATGCAATGTTGTACACAACAGAAGTAATAAATTAAATTAAAATCATTTTTAGCAAATGATCTAAGAGACAGAAGATGAATAAAGACAAATATTATATGTTGTGATCAATCTATGAGCAAAATCATGATAAGGTTAAAAATATTACGGAGTGAAAAGATGAAATACAGCACTTTTGGCTCGGAGTTTTTCAAATTCATGTGGCATAGTAGGCAAAAACAAAAAATCGGCGCGGCGTGCGGTGAAAGAAAGAAATGTGGCAGGCAGAGGTAGTCAGAAGAAAATTTATTCGTAGCTTGAAAATAATAAAAGTAAAGATTTATTGCTAGACTATATCAGATAACGTATGTTGTTTTATTACAGCAACACATAATATATAGCTCAAATATAGGTACTAACAATGTAGTTTTATCACAATGCAATGTCACTATTTTGTGTTATTTCAGGATGTATTTATTATTTTGTGATGAGAATGACAAAAGACTGAACGAATTTTAAATGTTGAGCAGTAAAAAATCACTATTGGCAGTAACTGCAAATATGAATGTAAAGCGTTACAATTATTGTTACAAAGTTGCTTTTTTTAGTAACCTTCGCTAGAAGGGTATAAAAATGATGCGGTAGGAAGAGATATATAAGCTGCGCCATTTTTATTGTTATTCATGTTTCATCTATAACATACTTTAAAAGTCAAGGTTTTCTACAATCCATGGGCTTTTTGTAAGAAAGGAAATATGGCATCCAACAATACACAAGGACAGGAAATGAGAAACAGCTTACCATAATTGGCCAAGTTGGTGACACATCTTCGGTGAAATATTTCTGAATAGTCATGAGTGCGTTGATAAGTTGAACGAAGGTTGACATGTGTGTGGTTGGTCCAACTCCTGTCTCCCGGATAGCAAAATGTGGTCCATTTGTTCCTTCTGACAAAAGTGCGATTTTTCCATCTCCTGAAAAAATTACAAGCAAAGTTGAATTAATTTAGCCACATTTGTGGGCTATTCTCTTTAAAATTGTAATTTCTATGCTTGGCAGTTAAAACCAAACAAATTAATAATAAAATATAATCAAAAGTATTCATATTCGCAGCAATCCCAGATTTAAAAAAAGCCATTGCATAATTTCTTCTCCATATGCCTTACTTTTCATAAAACAGAATTATTCTGCTTAGTGTCATATCTAAAATGACTTACTAGTTAATGTTAATGATTTATGTGGCCATTTGCTAGCAAGTATGATTGCCTTTTTCAGGGACAAAAATTCAGAAAAAGAATTATGCTAACTTTTTATTCCCCAGCAAGTTTATCCAACACAACCCACATTCCCAACAACCGTTTATATTAGGGATATAAAATAACTATATGATATGAACATGACCATCTTTTTCTGAGAATATTTGGATTGTTTCTATCTACAATCTCGTTGAAGATAACTAGATACTAGATCTATTTATGTATGTTATATACATCACATTTTCGTACTTACAACTTAACATTAGTTCATGGGGAACACGTACAATTATACATGCTTGCATCTACCTCCACCACACACACACAAACCCATTTTACTGGATCATAGACATAATAAGTTGGTCGACATACCACTTTTTAAATGTGTTTCTAAGAGGCAGAAAGCAGCGCGCAGTGCATTATAAAAACTCGTCGATCTTTCTCTTATATTTTTTCTCTGAGCGCAGCAGATTTAGTTAACATTGCTGTTATTATGTCCACCAAAAGAATAAGCCATTTTCCATCCACCAACCAACCATCCTCGTAATTGGTGTAGTTAGTTTTACCAAGTGCTGTCCCGCCATTACTTTATGACCAAACAGTGGTGAAATATTGGTGAAACTTTATCCATTTATTTGGCATTGCCCTGCTTTTCCCCAAAAAATTTAGCCATGCCATTGCTCCCAAAAACTCAGTCGACTCTCAGCACAGCTATGGTTTTTTCCGTAGCCGTCTCTGAAAAGAGAAAACTAAACCAAACTAAGCCCAGAGAAAAAATCTCCTGTCTTCATATTCCTCTCTCTATAAAGTCGTAAAGGAAAGGAACTTTCTATTCTCATATCTAACTAAAGCTATGTGCTTATTTTTGCTAGATTAGGGAAATTTGTTGAATTTGCGACCATACTCATTTAGCCAACCTGTTTTTTTTCTTAGAAAAGTTGTACTTTAGTTTGATGTACAGCATAAAAACTTTAATTTTCCTCATTTGGTTTGTTGTTTGTCGATGAAATATCGAGGAAAATCATAAACCCATGAAGATGCGTTTCGGACGTTTGTTCCAATTATTTCAATTAGTGTGCCAAGATTTTATTACAAAACACAAGATTACATAACCAACTTATTATGTAACTCCTTCCCATATTCGCCACAGTAGTGTTGATTTATTGCACATCGAAAATGAGGGTAAGGTTATACGTGCTATTTTTAGGAACCCAAAAAATTGGAGCATTACTTTATGACAGATTTATATCTTGGATTTATAAGAGCTGCATTTACAACTGCATTTATTACACGAGGAAATAACAATTACAGTTCTTTCCCTTAAACTAAAGTGTTCTGCACTTCTTCCTTCCTAACAAATTTATGCCAGGCGTTAATTTCATAAATTAAAGATGACCTAAATGAGGTTTTCCAGAAGTTGGGAAAGTAATTAACTTGGTGAAAATGGCAGAATCTTTAATGGTTTTTATTTGAATAGTGGCAACGGTGGGAGAAAGGAATAAAAATCATCATCGTTGCATACCTTTTGGCAACCACTCTCTCTCTACTTCACTGGCTATACATGTATAACGATTTGTGTACAATACACGTGTGAAGTAAATGTACATAAATGAATCGATTGTCGACGAAAGATTCATCATCTTCCTCTCATTAGTGCGGTGGAGTTGATGATGTCATTGGTTTCTTCATTTCCTTTTGAAACACCCTATTCATCTGCGTCCTTGTTCTAGCTCTGCGGTAATACATGTTATATGAAAAGTGGGTAGTAAAACCAAAACCCTATCACGTGAAATCAACGATTGGTATTGAAATTTAAAACGTATACAGTAGCAGCTTGATAATTCGACAACTGCAGTAAAGCACCAAATTGTACGTAGAAACACGTATACAAAAAATTTAATTAGGTACGTAAGTATATTTGTAAAAGAAAACATTTGATGAAATTCGTCGTGTTGTCCGGATGATGAACATTTGCTCTGATCATGTGTGTAGACAAAAATACTCAGAAAATCCATTCGTTTTCTGTGCTTCCTCTTTTTACATAAATAAAATAATAATTTGAAATCCTTCTCTTTATATTTGTTGAACCTATTTCGGTATGCATGAGTGGCAATTTATTTAGCAAAACATAATTATCATGCTTCTAGGATGCTTGACTGAGTTTTCAATTCATTTCACGGAATTCACCTACATTCGTGAACGTGTTAGGAGGAAGAAAATAAATAGTTTTGCGCATATAACGTTTATGCATGTATGTTTTATCAATTCAGTGTACATTTTCATATTGAATGTCCCGTCACGTTCCTCTTCTCTGGCATTTTAGAACAAACAAACGTAACCATATAAGCTTGAATACAGGAATACCTACTACACAGGAGATGAAGGAAGTCTAAATAGCAGAGACATAGGTTATTTATCAATCATCTGAACCATTTCATCATTTCAATTCACAATCAACTTCATCATCTCTAAAGCTAAATGAGTCTTTTATACATGGCATGATAAATTTCATAATAATAATCGACCAAACTGACTGAGACAGTTCACTTGAAATTTCCGAAATTTATAGTCGGTGATGTAAAGCACTAAATGGTTTGCCTTCAATTGAACTACTGACAGCTGCAAATTAACTTCAAGTATTTAGAGAGTAAATTGGATGGATTCAATAGGAAATGGAATTGGTCCTTTAGGTATTGTACAAAATTTACTATCAGCTATTTTAAGCTGCTATTTGCATTACATTCAATCTAAGCGCATTCAACAAACCATTCATTATTGAAAACACCTATTTCAGAAGTCGACACCGCAGCGCAATAATGTTTACGTAGAAAACACTAAAAATGAAGTAGCAATCTTTAGCAATGAATGCAATTGTAAGTTGTTTTCGCGAAATTTCGTTTAGGTTTATAAATAAACGACAGCTAAAAATACTTCTCCTTTCATAGTTTTGATTGTGAGAACTGCATTTGAGAAAGATCGAAAGAACAGTGGTTTCATTTCATGAAATGCAAAAATTTATTACAGTTGACTACAAAAAATAGATTGTGCGTCCGCCCAGGAAAACTTGGATTTTGTCCCTCCCTAAAAACACAAGCTTTAGGATCAGGCGTTCAGTTATGTAATTGATTTTCTTGGCTGTTTTAGAAAATCTACTGTAGCCGTGTGGTTTAACTTACATTGATGGAAAGGAAAAAAAATAATCAAAAAGTCTCACCAAGTGATGGATACTCAATGGCTGCAAGAGTAACTTCCTCTTCCCTCAAAAGCTCCAGCGATGCTTCTAGATCCGTACTTGAAACTGTGCCTTGACTTACGAGAATAATCACAGAACCGGCTGCCCGTTGCTGATTTCTCTTGAGCAACTGAAAGGATAGATTTATAAAAGGAAATGAATATACATACATAAATACAAGCACTGCATCATTATATCAAAATGCTTTATTCGTGTGTCCATTTTACCAAGGAATATAACTAAATCCACTAACAACTAAAGACAATCATCATCATGATTCAATGGTGGGGTGGTGTAAGTTGAAGTATATGTTAGTAAATTGAAAAGAAAGAGAAAAAGGAGTCACAGACAGATGCAATTTTTATTTCTTGTCATTTACTAATCACCCTTCGACACAGACCAACCACTGGTTTTAATCAGATATCAGGCCAATCCCCAAAAAAATCCTTTATAGATTTTACTATCACAGAACCCACAACCTTCTTATTGTACAAATTCAATAAATAAGCTACTGATGCTACTTACGCACCGAACAGTGCATCAAGAAAAAAGGGAACTGAGCTTCCTTCTATCTCAAGTGCATGGCTCTGGCCCTAATATACCATGATTCATAGGAAAAGGGCATCATCCAGCCCAAGTTGCTTTAAAGATTTTTCATCTTCATTCGGACGTTTCGTTTTAGAAGATGAGATTAATAGGGGCTCTTTTCCGTCTTTCTTTAAGTACAGACCGTGCTTGAATAAATATTATATTGTTTTCAACTATATATTGTATCCATTGTCTGCTGACGATTTTTTTTAAACCGAACATCTTACAACAGGATTACGTTTGAGTAAATAATAATTTACCCTATGATAATTTCAAGTTTTTAATTAATTCAGTATAACTTAACAAATAATAACATTTCGAGAAACTTTTTCGTACAAAACATAATCATTCTTAAAGGAAATGCATAGTTGGTTGGTGCAACTGCAAAAAATGCAAGCTTTTGTTGTTGTGTACACAAAAGTATGCTTTTAGAGATAAATTGTTGAACAAATGTGTTTCTTCTTTGAAATGCATTTTTTCACACCAACTAAAATACTTAAGGATTGAATAATAAAATTTATATGAATTTCTCTGAAAGATTAAACTTACGTTTACGTTTGCAGACATTTATACTAAATATGTCCTATAAGGGTGGTTGACAAATGAAATAAGAATAAAATACCTAGAAATGTTTTAATCTAGTGATATTTTTTATTGAGCTACACTCAAGATATGGTCCTTAGAATCTACAATCACGATTATCAATTTTTATACAAACTATACAATAATTAACATGTATACAATTATACAAGTATTAACCATTTATATTCACGTTTTGTGGAAGCGAACCACTAAAAAAATATTCAGCAAAATTTATCGGTGCTAAATAGTAAAAGCTCCTAAAAATTGTACGTCATGCAAAGTTGATGACGGGACATGGTGTTGACAACCTTCTACTAAGACGCCCACGTCACCTCATCTCATCACACACAATACCAAAAAATCTCCACATGTAATGCCACATCATACCACATTCGAAGTCATAAAATGATTTCACAAAGACACGACAACATAATGCTGCTCTTTGATTTGTTTGACATATTGTGGCGTTAACTTTGGTTTAGAGGAAGGAGATTGTAATTGATCTATGACGTGACACAAGGACGACACAGCGAGACAATGTCAACATGGTAGGTGAAGTCAACGTCTCAACGGGTTCCATGTCGTTGGCATGTAATAACGTTTGTTGGTGACGCACCCTCGAAGAAAATTGTCTTTCAACATCAACATCGACATTTTTTCCTTTACTTATAAATGCTTTGCTCCACAGAATAAAAAGAAAACAGAGATTTTTCTCCTTTTCTCAATCTTTTTTTTTCTTTGAGGTCTTCGCTTAAAGTCTTAATCAATTTCTCCCCTTCCCTGCTCGCCATCGTAATAAGTCAAAAAGGACATCAAAAAAAAAAAATGTTTTAGTAGAAGGCATCCACCTACCATCCAACAATACCACCAAAATCCAGCGTTAAGTACGACTGCTCAATGTGAGCCGAAATACAAGGCATGTGTTTTAGGAGAAATACTGAACAAAACACTATTCGATTTTGTTTATTGGCTTCTTACTGTCCATGCAACTTTATCGCTGCAGTTTATACCCTGCTCCTGATTCTATAACATGCAGAATACTACACGCGTCCAAGAAATAAAAGGACCAACAAACATTAAACAACATTCAATAAAAAGACAGCAAGGATAAATTCAATCCGAAGAGAAATGGCCATGGAAAGTACGTACAAGGGTAAAAACATGCATCTTGACATTTTGATCTTTCTTTGATTTTCACTGATATCATCATCATTATTATTGGCATCATCCCCCTGATCATCCATACCCGTGTCGTGTCCCTATTGTTCTTTGTAAATGACATAGAGATATTTAATATTTAGTCAGTCATATAAACATCATTATAGTGCCTACATATCACTATACATAATTGCAGACTAGCCCCTTGTTACTAAAATAAACAGACGCTAAACTACAAACTGCGAGCTTGAACCTGTCCAGTATTTTTTTGTACATTATGTTATGCTACTTCTTGTATAGTTGTACAACATGGAAGCGGTAGAACACTGAAAAGTAAATCCTTCAATAGGGTGATTGTAAGGTACTCTAAATTAGTCTTAATCGTTAAAAAATGTATACCTATGTGCAATGCTTTTGCATACGTACGTCATTCCGAATAACAGTTTTGTAAATTTAATATTTAGCACCACCAGAAAATAAAGTAGTGAACGTTTTGTTTCTTTTCAAAAATGAAGGAACTTGAGTTAAATGTTGTTCTTTGTACTTTTCTCTCACCGGTTTTTGCTTCAATTTGCAATTACAGAAGAGTTAGTTTATTTTTATTTTTTAAATAAAAGAGATCAGAGAGAGCAAAAAAACGTAGTGAGCGTGACAAAATCAAGCTAAAACAATAAGAGCCTTCTTCATGTAATTGGTTTTGGTTTGCTTTAAATTCCATTATTTTTTCATGCTTTCGAAATTATTTTTATAGTTCCCACTTCCAACTAATTTTTTTCTCTCGAGAAATAATAACATCTTGAAAACTTTTCACCAATAGACAACTAAGGATTAAGTAGTAAAAATGTACAACAAATTTGGCACGTGAATAAATCGTGATTTTTTCCCGAAACCACACAAACCAAACTTCACAAATATTTGAGTCCGCGTCCGTGACGTTACTATTTTTATGTTTTGTGGTTCTCGTAATAACTACAGGATTTGCTACTTATGCTATTATTCTCTTCAAATGACTCTAGAACGAACTGAAATGTACATAGCAAAAGAAATACTAAACGTGTGCAATTTTCAAAAAAGTAGAAACACAATAATTTTGTTTTCCCATTGTTGAAAATAACCTTTACCCTACAACTTCTAGAGAAGCAAGCAATGTAATATAGAAGATCGAGCTAAAACAATTAAAGCCCACACAGCGTCTGCCACCATTAACTCAATGGCGACAATGCTGATGAGGCTGTTGCTGAGCAGGTAGAACAGGTGCGTTTGTGCAACACTGCACTGGATTTATAAATAAGCGTGAGCTGAGCAGTGAACAAAACACTTAGAAAGTGCGCTGGTAATAATGGCAATGTCATGGTGGTCGCTGGTTTTGTTGGTTAACGTAATAGCTTTGAAGAATAATGTGTTATCATACCTTTGGCAACTCTTACGCACTTAATTTAAAAAAAAAACAATTGTGTGTACCACCCCAGCACAAAAATCGTTCATGTAGCCAGTTTAGTTTCGGATTAAATGGTCTTTTATTAACCAAGAACAATTTAGGTGCACACATGAGGCTAATAAGTTTTGTTGTGTCAGGGTGAAGAGTTCATTACCAAAGATTGTTTCACAGAAGGGTTTAAAACAACACTTAAACTCATTTGATGACAGATAGATTCTATCGACAGGGTAGTGAGATGAGACGAAATATTGGAAGAAATCAGTGAAGATTTTCCAAAATCAACATGAGCAGATACAAAAACAAAATTAAATGCTGGGACTGTTGTAATCCAATATGCAATTTCATCTATCCCAATTTCTACATTCTACTTGCTCATTATCATTCTAGTAATAATGAGTACTTTAAATTCATAGTCACAATCCAAATAATACAATGGTCGGAAAATCACTTTAAGAGAAACTTTCCTTTTACGCAGGAATTCTTTTGGAAACTTCAACAAAAACAAAACATCCATGTTTTTTATTCTGGAAAAATGAACAGTTTTCCTTTTACCATTTGATTCTATGAATTCATTTCCCTGTTGTCTGACTATAAATTGCTTACAAAACAGACACTTTTACTAAAAACCTGTTCGAGCGAGCTACTTTCCATTTTAGACAAAAAAAATACAGAAAATGTGCCCATAATATTGAATATGCATAAAGAAATTTCGTGCATATTTACATCAGTACTAGTACATTCATATAATTATAAACATTTTCGTAAGACAAGTGGCAAATGTGTGAATAAACACTAATGTAAATAATCACTACTTTAAGTGGAAAAAACGTACTAGAATGGTAATGATTCAAAAACTACCTGTCTACTGTACTTTGTTATCAGCTAAAAAACCTAAATGAGTTTCTGTTATCAAATGACAAGACAAGCCAGTTGCAGTTACTTTTCTAGCCCTTAGGGAAAGAATTGTTCCTGTTCCTACCACTATTCTGTTGTCATAATTTTTATACATGACAAAAATGCAAGTTTGCAGCAATACTTTTTCTTTGACTTTTGTACCTTGTGCCTGTACTATTTGGTTTGATTTCATACATGTCAGCACCTGTTTCCCTGTCTAATCTAGCTGATATTATATTTTTGTTCCAGGCTTTCCTCCGATTTCACGAGTCATCTAAGATAACTTTGATGTAAACATGCAATGTACACACAGGTATTTAGGTACGGTCGATGGGAACGTCAACGTACAGCGTGACTAAAAATAAAATAATGTCAGCCATTAAAATAAAAAAGATGCTCTGCAGAAAAACAAGATAGTATGACAAAGCTGGTAAAAAATATGGTCGAAGTGGAGCAACCTTTTTATCTCTTTACCGACTTGTACCTTGTAAGCCATGCATTCTTACATTCAACATTATATATTTAACGTCTTATGTCATGTCATGCCCCTACCAACATGCATGTGCTTGTTGAACACAAAAAGAGTAAAGAAATAAAAAAAAGAACGAAAGCGAATCTCAAATCAGCAATGACGTTTCCGTTTGGAGAAAATAACTTACGATGGAAAATAAAGGAAAATTCAGAAGAATAGCAGTAGTGGTAGAGAAAACGCTTTAAATCACTGTCTTCCTTATCTCCACCTCCCTTTTGAACCAATTTTAGGAAGAACAGACCATACACTAAATTGGTATGTGTGGTTTATCTAGTTACATATGTAGTGCGGTGGTTCAATAGAAAAAGGAGTTCATCACACTCCACCGTGTACATTGGACTTGGATAAATTTGCACGTTTATTTTTTTATACATATAAGCAATGAATGAAAAAAAACACAAGAGAAAAATTGATACTTTTTAAGCGTTGTATATTTTCCATCGACAAATCAGTTTGAAATGCGGAAAAGTTTTATGCAAGAAATGAATTTCTAGTCGGCTAACCTAGAATAGAACAGAATGTAAAAATGCATATAATACTACACATCAATAAAAAGATTGCATACAGGAAGACTTTACAGTAGGTACATTAATCGAAATATAGTTTGTCAAACGGTTAACCAAAAAATCCATATATTAAGAAACTTGTTATCTTACTCTTTGTCAAATGAGGTTAAGACTACGTAAACGGAAAAAAGTTATTTCTGCTATCATCTAATATATAAAATACCTATCGTCCGACATTCCTCCGAAAAACTATAAAAAGAGAAAATATTTGGTAGGTAAACCTGAAGCAGTTAAGTTCCAGATTGATATGTACATTTCCAACCTTTTCAACTCAAAAAACGCAACCATTGTCATAAAATAGCATAATCAGGGTCATAGCACTGGCGTCTTGTGGTTAGTCATAGTTTTTATAAATTTTCATATAGATAAAACGGATGATTGAAGCATTTATATGCGGCATTAGCCAACTCGATGACAGACACATGGACATTAAGACTTTTTTCCATACCTATTGTTTTTGTCGAAAGCTGGTACTCAATAAAATCTTTCTGTACTCATAAATAGTTTAGAGATACGTAATATTTTATACTCTTATAATCACCCTATAAAAAGAAAGTTTCTTTGTGGGCCAACCAAAGTTTCTTATTACAGTCTAAGGAATTATATTATCAGCTGACTGACATGAAGACTACGATAATCAAATGTGTTGTCCAAACTGATTCCTTGTAACTTTTTTAATAGTTAATATTTTATTCGTTATCTTAACTGCTTTTTGGTTTGGTATTTTGTGTGTCATCACGATGATCATCTTGAATTAGATCTTGGAAGAGAAGAACAACTTTGTCAAAACACAGACACATATTATTTTATCAACACTCGGAAAACTATATCGTTTTATATATCTCTCCATTTTTTATCGTTTATATATTTGTTACTATTTTGATAGCTCTCTTATGATGCTGATGATTGTATTCATCTGGATATGACTGTGGATGAAAGATGAAATTGAAATCTCATTGGATTTTTTTATTTCATAACATTTTGGATATGCCCATGAAATCTCGCTAACAAAGTTAAAACTGGTACACAAAACCATTTATCATTGTGGTTGGTCTTGCTTGACTGATGGTCTGATTTGATTTATTACAATGCTCATGCTCATGCATCTTGCACAAGTTCAGAAAAAGCACCGTTCCAGAAAGATGCATTTATTATTGCTTTTTATCATGATGATCAAGCACGTCGAAAGGGACATGAGCAGATATGACTGATGATTGTCAGTAGTGGACAGCATAGCAGCAGTCCCAGTGCAATGCTGTACCAAAAAGTCATCACAAGAAAACTGGAAGCAAGGGAAAATGTAGTAGTGGGCATAGGGAATAAAGAATAAAAACTTTATATCAAGTAGGTACAAATCTAATATATTTTTCGTTAGTAACAGATGGACACAAACAGGTTTATTATACATGGAAAAGGAAAAACATTTCATCAACAGTAGCAACATTAGCAATATTAGCATGCGTACATTTATTAAGTAATATAACTTACCTCAACAGCTTGGAAGATCCCACGACGCAGCGAAATGTTACCTCCTGAATCAACGTTCGGATAGTTGGGTAATTTGTCAGCCAGAGCTCGCCTCAACGTCAGTGTTTGGAGAGATGTCATATTGGAAAGTATGCGTACATCCGCTGTGCTGACACTAATGAGTCCAATCTGTGTTCCGGATGGCAAGTCATACTTGATGAACTTGCGAACAGCAAGCTTGAGAAATTTCCAAACGTCCTGTTCACAAAAAAATTGTCGAGAGAGACAGTAAAGAAACAAAGTTAGTTTTTATTATGAAATGAGTATCATTAATTTTTAATGAATTCCAAGAAAATCACATTGAGTAATAACATCATCACTCCATATAAATATCTATTAAGTGTTGACGAGAGTTTCATGTTGTTTATATGCATGTTTATTAAAAAGTCAGTCTCACTTTAATTTGAACACTTTTCTTTCTCACAAAAATGTGCAAAATTGGCTAACTTTACATGGTAATAATATAGTCACATGCGTAAGCGTATTTTCATGAAGGTATTACGTATGAAATTCATCAAAGTGCGCAGTAATACTCGTTTACATGATGTGTATGCAAGAAAACTTATGAAGATGGTGACAGGGCTTTAATTGTCAAGAAGTCAAACTTAATTTTAGGATGACTCTAATGACTTTCTTTACTGCCTTAAAAGAGATATAAGGGTTGAGCAACATAATGAAAAATTGTTTATAATGAGGTTCCAATCATCCTAAATGGATACACTGCACAAATTTTAATGATGATAACGTAGAAAGAAGGAAAAGGAACTCACATGATGCTACTTTTTCAGGAGATAATAAATTATGTAATTTTTCAAAAAAAAAAATATTCATCTTAAACCTTCAGAAACACTTTAATATTTAGTATTCACTTTAGTATTTTAATTCTGCCTCCAGACTTAATAAAAAAAAACAGTAGCAGTTTTATTATTGGGTTTTGTATATTATGTAAGCATACATCCACTCAATAGAACACTTAATTCAGTGTACCAATGAAACGATACATTTGGACAACTAGACTTAAAGTAAGACAGCAAGATAATCGTTCTTCTTGATGCCTCAAATTTTATGGATGTTTAAGGATAATGAAATTGCTTCCAACCTACGGTTATATAATCATCTCACTCAACCTTTCACAAAACATAAAACCCTTGTTTTTGCTTGCAGCCTCATTATTATACATACTATTGGCTTTTTCACGCTTATAATTTTGAAAAGTTGATTGAGTCAGTTTTATGAACAAACAAACTACCTGTAGGCCCGTAATTTTCAAAATAATTTAACACAATGTAGCGATTCCGAAATTCAGTAGCATCATTTGGTACATAAAATTTTCCCAATAGCAAAACGCGTAATGTGTTAATATTGTATAATGCATTGAATATTTCCACGCCCACATTCTTCATACACATATTCATGTAAACTACGATTTTATTTTAATGAAATACGTAATGTTGTAGTGACTGTCTGCAAATTCCAGGCCTATGTACTAGCAGAACAGCAGAAATTGATTAACTCTGTCTCAGTTTTGTGGTTGAACTGACTGTAATTTTTTATTGTTTCTCATCTGCATAGTGTAGACAAATTACTTTCTACGTGTAACGTTCCTAGTCATTCAATTCATGGTATGCATGAATCCATAACTAAAATGCTTTCACAATGTACTGATGTAACTAACTCTATTCACTCACTGAATTGGAAATTCTTGTCATGTCTGGCACTTGGCACAGATTCATTAATGACAGTTTTCGACATTAAAATGAAATACCTTCATTTTCAAATAATGAAGACCTAATAATTTTGAACATCCAGGAATTGAAACTGAATTACCCAAGTGCACAATTCAGTTTTCGCTGAATTTTATAGCTAGTTGTTAATTCCATGATCATTTCATTACCACAAAATATCCGAACCCTGTTTCATAATAATATTCTCTTTCCTTACCTGCAAATATGAGTGCAATAAAATATATAGTTTAAGTGTTAAGCAATAAATCAAAATCTGATGATCGAGAAATCTAATGGTTTTATTGTGTTAAAACCATTCAAGCATCACTTTGTCTTTTCATTGTCAAATTTCAGGTCGATTCGCAAATTTCATTGCTTTAAAACCGTATATCCTATTCATATCAACATCTTTGTCAGTTTTGGATGAGCGTTCTAAAAATGCTAGGTATAAAAAATTGAAAGGATGATTACTGTTACTATAAGAATTTAAAATAAGAAGTGAAATTCGCATGTGCACTGACCCACTGACATTCACAAGGTGTACCGAATGGATTTACTGAAATTATATAATGATATCAAACCAAACAATAATGAATACCATGAACAATATCAACACGCACGCAGATGACAAGAAAATTACCCATTATTGATGCGATGCGAGTGTTAAAACATGAATACATAAAAAACTTTATACGTGTGAAAGAGTCCCTGTCATAAAGCCATGTCTAAAAAAGCATACAAGTCACAAACATACATGCAATTACCGTGCTATTGCTACAAGTGCAGCACTAAAAAGTATTTTAAGTATGCATTTTTTGGTACAACTACAACAGGTATGTTATTATTGCATGTGCTTTAAGTGCAGGTCTTATTTTAAAAACTTACCCTTAAATTCATGTTTCCAGTTTCCTCGACCAGTAGTACGAATCTCGGGCTTGTTATTTGCTTAATGACAAACTCCGGGGCAAGAACAGGGACGTTGGGCTCTCTGAAAAAAAAAATTAGATCATAAGTAAAGGTCATCTCGTTGCTTTTAAGACGAAAATCTTTAAATTAGAGTCATCAGAGTTAATAATATACTTATGGTACTAATTTTCTGTCTAAGACTTCTAAAATATCACACAATTAAGTTAAACTAAAGACACACCTACACAAGGAAACAAGTATCAATGTTTCATTATGAAAGCATGAAAAATGTCATCCTTATGCATAAATGGTGATTATTATGCAACCAAAACATAATCCAGCACCCTCTAAGTTCTCATTTACATCTCATAACATCTTTGTTCCCTTGTCACATTCATGACATGAGAGTCTTCAAAATCTTCAAAAAATTATTCTAATAACCGTGCACAGTTTTTAAGAAGCTACACATCTCAAGGCGTTACAGGAGAAGAGAAGCTAAAGCTTATTATTATGAAGCATTGAATTGAAAAGAGAATCACGAAGCAGTATAATTTTTAAAGAAAATATTTCAGTCCTGTGACATTGCTTTGCCTACGGAGAGAATGCTAACTTACAATAGCATTTTCTATAGAATACATTTACTTTACTGCATACTTATTACACGTAATATAATGCTGGTCAACCATATTTCTGCAAAGCAATGTAAATGTTGATGATGACGGTAAAGAACTTGCGAATGAATACTCTCAAGGAAAACAAAGAAAATCTGCAAACCCTCCAGTTTTCATCTTCTTTATTACAAGTAGAAATTTACTATTTATATCAACCATCCTCCACAAGAATGAGAATGTGGTGAATGCAGTAATGGAATTCTCGCACACCCATGCATTAAACATATTTTCGCAAACACGCCTTATAGACACTTTCGTCACCACCATCATCATATTATCCACTTCAATAATTCAAACCTTTAGTTTAAGCCTTGGGTGCAACTCGCTTGGTTATGCTCTCCTCTTATTTACACACTACTACTACCATATTATTATACTACGAGTTTTACCATAAAATTATCTATCTAAAGGGCAGGGTTCTTTTCTTTTAGCATTGCTCCTCCACCAATCTAAACTCCAAACCCGTTATAAGCAAGTAAACAAATATAGTAGCGAATATACACCAGAAACAAGCTTCATTTCATAGAACACACTCACACGCCTCAAAACTAACAAGATCAAACTGACTACCTTTCTCTTGAAGAGAGTCATAGTAGTAAACAAGGAGATGAATGGATAAACGCTCTCTTGGCCCACTTAATCAACAGACATGGAAGCGGGTAACCACTTAGGTATATGTTATGTACTTACTTCTTGAAAGAAAGAGACAAGTTGCTCTTTGGATGTAAAGTAAGAGTATTAAAGAGGCAAAAAGAAGTGACGATGGTAGCGGTGAAGACGACAATGATAATGGTGGTGGTGTGGTGATAGTGGAGAACAACAATTTTTGAATTACTGCCGCATAAGGACTATTTCGCACTTCTCTTTACAGAGACTTCATCATTGTCGAGTATGCGAGTATAAAAAGAATGAATAGAGGAAAGAATTAATAAGCTAAAAAGTGGAACCTTTAAAAAAAAGTTTCAAGTATTATTATCTTATTCCACAGAAAATTACTTGTATTGCCAAGAAGACTTCTTGAAAACTTGTGTAATATCTGCGTGTAGTTAAAAACGATTCTAGGAAATCACTGTTAAAAATAAGTCATTCATTCTTTTAGGAGAGTTGGATAAAGTGTAATATTATTTCAAATTCATGTTTCCCAAGAACAAGTTCCAGTAAACCAGTTGTTAATGATTACTATATGCATAAACGTGATGATTTTTATTGCGAACAGAAAACAGTGGGATAACTTTTTTTGCGCGTAAAGTTGTACGAGATAAAAAGTAAAAGTATCTACTTTCTCTCCACCACCATCATCCAAACCCAGTTTTTCTAGTCATCATTATCAATCCAACATGAAAACTCAAACTCGCATTTGCTTTTTTAGATACTTTCGCGTAGCAAAGGCAGCGACACGTATAAATGTGGGGCGGGTGAAAGTAACTGATGAATTTATACAAGTATATATAGGTTTACTTTACATTTTCACTGGAAAAAGTTTTCTTTCTCTTTTCCCTTTCATTCTCGCTCATTCTTTTCTACTTGGAATAATAACGAAAGAGGGGCATCATGATGAGAGTGAGAGAGGCAGTGCATGAGATGGGTGTTACATTAAAAGAAATCGTGGTATACATGCAATATGTATGATCATCTTGAGAGAAGATGGAAGAGCGAAAATAGTATCATCAGGGACAAGCTTGTTGGCATTTGCAAAGCACAAAAAAGAAGGTGGTAGCAGCTGTTTGCTGGAGGCGGATAAGACTATCTGCTTTCTAATGTTAGTGAATAAGTTCATCTCGTCCCTGAGAATATTCGCACAGACAAAGGAAGAAAAAGATGGGATGAGAATGAGAGTGGTCTTGGATGAAAAGGTGGTGGTAGTCCTTTTGTGAGTGTGTGCCTGTGTGTTTGTTGTTTCTGAGCTCGTTACACACTCTTCCATTGTGATTTTTTCCCATTCTTCAATTTTAAAAAAGAAAACCGTATTTCCATGATTCAACTAGTACTAGTAGCATACTTTTTGTTTTGATTCGATGCTTGTTTGCTTGCTATAATATGCATGCATTTAGTATAATATTTTATTTTCCAAGTTTGTTTACTTTCCTCCTCTAACACCCGCAACATCAGATCACATATCATGCCTGTTTGACTTTGGAAGAGAAAGAGGCTAGGAAAAACATTAGTTCTTTCACCTTACTTGCATATTTTTTAAGGAAAGGCTATCTCCTTTAAAGCGTTTTCGAAAGGACCTAAGAAAAAAGTAAAATTAATATATAAAAAGCAGGGAGTCATCATAAAGATGTGGACAGCATACAGCTCGGGGCATATATCGAAATAAATACAAATGAATGATGTATGCAGTAGGGTACTTCAGACTGTCAGTCTCATTTACTATCATAACTTTAAGGCCAAAATTGACGCATTGGGTGAGCATTTTTTCAACGAATTGATTCAAAGACTTATATTGCATTTATCATGATGAGCTATAAGCGCAGTAATAAATCTTTAAAAGGGGAAAGACTGCTCTCAAAATGTCAACCTATTTGTGTGTCTTGTGTTGATGATGATAAGCTTGCTGCATTTGGTAATGCTGCATGATGCTATAATCTTTTTAATTGGATTAAAATACACACTTGTATTTTAAATAGACGCACACTTTACAAGCACAACCTATAATACACTTCTCTTTTACTATCTGGTAGCGAGTTTATCTCGTTTGATGTCTAGCAGATCTTGTGAAATTCGCCATGGTATGCAAAAAAAACACTCACTGGGAACAGTTACCCCATTCGGCTACTACTACTTCTTTAGTAAAATTAGAACAAAAAGAGAAGAAAGCGAAGCGACACAGGATTTCTCAACTCTCAATGTTCTTCTCGCTATACTGATGCTCCCATCTCAACTTCTACGTAACTACTTATTTGAGAAGTATAAAGACCATGCATACACTTTATCTTCTTAAGGAAATGACTTGATCTTCCGGAACTGATCCAAAAAACCATGTTATACTATATGTTACATAAGTGCAAGCAAATACCAGAAACCATACCCAAAACCTCCAACTTTCTTTTCTATGCACGGTTGATTTCGCAACCAAAGTAAACTGTTACATAGTTCATCTCAAGTTATAAGTGGTGGTAAAATAAAAGGCTATGCAAAAAGGAGAAGGAAGTTTACAATGTGGAAAAAACACGATGAGTTCTTTTAGCCCACTACCGACCCAGAGAAAGAAGCAGATAAGCAAATAACATCCATTAACTTTCGTTTCGTAGAATGAATGCCACTGTGATGCTGATAGTGTGGCAAAATGTCTGAAATTTAACTATCCATCTACTAAGCCAGTACCACCTACACACCCACGACGTACTAACACAAGCAGGTAGGTATACTGTTAGTTATTCAAAACCATAACATTAGTTTTATATTCAGGGTGCATTTCCCGTTACTTTCTCCTTCTGGTTTTGAGCTATGTGGTAACTTTAAAAGGACGCTCTTGAAGATGAAGTAGGTGCCTCGGATCTCAATTCTTACTTCATTTCGTCTTTTCTCTCTTATTATTTCGTAATCGTCCAAGTCAGACGCTCTCTCTGGTTGCTTTCAGGTCTTTATAATCAGTCAGTAGCAGCAGTGGTTAAAAAGGAAATAAAAGGGTAAAGTGTACACACAGTTACACACGTAGAATGTTGTGGTTTCACATTGGCACGATGATAGCAATACCATAAAACGGTATGAAGAAGGAAAAAGTGGGGAAACTGTGTCATTCTCCAAAACGTCCCTGGAGAAATTTACTAAAAGTTTGAATTCAAAGAGTTTTTACTCTAATTCCCAATGTCCACACCATAAAAATGTCAAAAACTCGTTCAGCAATATCTTATTCCCACTAAAAATTTACTTCTGCTTACTAATCTTATGGGAAAGGCTAAGACTGCTGTCTATCTATATATTTGCCTTTTAAAAATTGGAACATTGGGAGATGAGATGTTGGCCTGTCTGACATGCATGGCCAAATGGATAAGGATTAAGAAAGCTGAAGCGTATAAGCTTTATACTTGATACATACAAAGGAATGTACTCATATAATAAACAGATATGTATTCTGAGCACATACATGATATAAAAATTGGCAGGTTGCTTTAGGCCGACAGTCAGTACTAGCACAAAGCCAATGCTGAAAACGAGCACTTAAGTTAAATGAATATTTCAATATGTGTATGTACCTAGTTCATTGGAGATGAACGAAGTTGTTCAAATGTGTCAAGCGTTACGGTTATAGATTGAATTTACTGAAATCGATGATGATTACGTTTACCACACACAATATCGACTAAAAACTGTAGAGCATTGCATGACAATCAAAATGAGCAACAACAACGATTGCATTGACTTACCCATGTACACACATCAACTTTTGAGCAAAACATGACGAGGCGAGCGATTACTCATGGGACTGGGGGCCGTGAGTGGGGCAGGTAGGAAACAAATAAGTGAAAATTGAAAATAGATGATGCAATTGTTTCTGTTACTCATTGTCACGTAAAATGACATATAAGGGGAGACAATGGGAATGCAAGAAGTCTGAGAAATTCATGCAAATAATTAAAGAATCGTGCAATTTTTTGAGCATTTTTTAGTTTTAATTTGTTAATTTTACAACACACCATATAGCAAATTCTTTTCTTCTTCTGTACATCTGTGTACAGCAATAAATCGGTAAGCAGTAATCTAAAATGTGTATAACAGCGAAAATGTGTATCTTAAAAAATATGTCGGGTCCCGTGTTTTTAGCATACATCTTCGTATTTTCCTTGAATTTCGGAAGAAATGATTAAAAAAGTAGATAATTTTCAGGTCATTGCATTTATTCTCGTGCTTGTAAACTATTTCGTTCATATTAGTAAATTGTGATTGTAGAGGGAAGAGTTTCCAACAAAACCTAGTGAGAAATCTTCCTTAATCCTAGTTTTAAGGACTTTTCATTTAAATTAGATTTCTTTGAAAAATTATTTGCTTCCTGAGAGCACATTTGAAAGGCTTTAATAACCATTTCGTTATGCATTTTGGAGAAATTCCACTAAAAATCATCAGTCTGCTTTACACTTAACAACAACTAGCTAAAATGAAAATAGCAAAGAAAGAAACTAGAGTCCAGAGGGAAAATGACAGGATTTAAACTAACTGTATGACGTTGTATAAAGATAACAATAATTTTTGTGTATTTGCATATTTGTATTATATATGTTTGCTGCTTTGTGCAGGATACTTGACTTTTAAGAGTTTCCCTCTGTCGTTTCAACCTTTAAATTCAGCCTTTTAAAAACAGAAGGAAAAATTTGCATACTAAAAATTTACATTTGGATCACACACAAACACAACTGACTCCTGGAGCCAAGAGGCATTCTATAAAATATTTTATGCATGCGAACGTGAAAAGACCTCAATATACCTTCCTCTGAAGTAAAGCAAAACACTTGCCCCTCTCCGACTACTTGACTTTCTCCTTATGTATTTGTGTGAGAAAGAGCGTTGAAAATACAAAACTTGATTACTACTACAAGGGCTACAACAGGTTTACACGTTTAATAAGCAGAGGAGTAGTGCGACTTAAATTCAGTCCTTGTCTTCTTATGGTTGTTCTGGAACTTCTTTTTGGCAAGAGGCCCATCGTCTATACTTTGGCAAATATAAACTCACTATTTCAAACTAAAAGTAGGTTGTTTTTATACACATAGCCATAAGTGAGGCATTTATTATTTGGAGTCACAGTTGTGTTACCGAAGGCACCAAAAGCAAACACCTTTCTATAATAACCTTGATAAAAAGTTTCAAATCCTTAACACTTATTTCGGCGGTAATAAAAATTGAATTTACTGCCATTGAATCTCAGCGAGTTAATTTGAATTAATACTATTTCTATTTGAAAAGCTCTGCGTTGTTGGCTGTGTATTAGTGCCAGTAGTGAAATACTTTTCGCTTTTAACAAAAAATTACACAAATTGGGCCCAACTCAACAACTGCTCATGTTCTGCATGAATTTTCATTACAATCTCATTATTTGAAGAGACACAAGAGAGAAGAGTATAAAACGAGGGCTGACGCTTTCACACATTTTGCTCAAAAACTTTCTTATTACCATTGGCATAATGAACATTCTCTAAACTTTTCGATTAATTCTAAAAATGCACTTTTCCCTTCGCCTACAATATCATCAGTATTACTAAAGTGCATTAAAACTTTGTTGTGTCATCATAACAGAGAATGCCTGCTGTCGTGCGTGTACTTTGTATGCTATGTTGCGGTTACAGGAATGCAAATGCCGACAGCAGAAATTTTATGAAACTACATGTTCCTCGCACTCTTGTCGTTCGTTGTACAAATCTTTTTCGTAACAAGTTTGTATTGAGTAAATTTAGAAAATGTATTTTGGTTCTGTAAAAAGTTTAATCTACTTTACAAAAGAGTCTAAAAATGTGTAGCAAATGGGCACCAAAAATATAATGTATTTTATTATAGCATTATCATATTGCTCGTCATCATTACTCTTGTAAACCATTAGGAAGACTTCAAGGCACAAAAAGCTTGTTTGAATATTGTAATAGGAGCGTCCAAATAATCTAATTGCAAACATATTAATGCACCGGCATTATTATTACCGAATTCTGGCTACTTCTTCTAGATTTCGATGTGATTGGACAAAAAATGCCGGTTCCATACAACTCATTCCTTTTACTCTCTCAGCAAACCGAGAAGGGGACAAGTTGAATGAAATGAAACTGGTTGGTAAATTAGAAGAGCCAAATCATCGTGATCTTCCTTCGTATCTGCTTTCATTCATTCTGTATAGCTTTTTTCTGTTTGTGTGAGCACATTAGCTTTACACTACTGTGTAAAGTCCATTATGCCCACTAATTCCCTTGCTGATGCGCCAACTCAATCTTTTTTATCTAATCATTTTCCTTCGTTACCGGCTGTTTGACTCACATCGCATCACTTCTAACTACCGACTAACTAATATCCCTCGACTGATAAAGTAAACTTAAGCATACGCATACATGTTGCTCTAAATGTTAATGGTAACTGGTGAATGCGTTTACTACTTGCCATTAAAATAATAGTATTAGTGCCTGATGTATCGCAATTGTAAGTAGAGCCTTGCTTTTGCTCTGACTCTGAACCGGCTTGTTGATGTTGAGGCTAAAAATAAGGTAAGTTATTTACACATTAGGAGCTAAACTAAACAAAAAGCATGGAATGCCACAATGTCTGGTCGGCGACAGAGCGAAAATATGTAGTTTAGTTAGACCGAGACGGTGACGACGACGATAGGAGTGGTGATTATTACAAAATAGCCAACATGGTAGCCAAATCCAAACAAAACGACAACAATTTCCACGGTATTTGGTGCAGATACAAATTATCACGATGGTGTATGGTG
>JAQIWN010000813.1:0-26384 GCA_034699025.1 Entomobrya cf. arborea Gr-Col-00668
ATTTGAGATGCGTAGACTTGTTGTGTATGCATTGGTTCACTGTTAGCGAGAATAATTTAGAGAACCACTGGACCACATGGGGGAATTTGAGATGCGTAGACTTGTTGGTGTGTATGCATTGGTTCACTGTTAGCGAGAATATTTTAGAGAACCACTGAGGAACATGGGATATATTTGGTGGATTTCACTGGTTAAGTGACCTGGAGGGTACGGTTAGCTCTTTTTAAGAGTACTATTATCGAGAATGAGTATGAAAAACACATGAGATTATGGGAAATATTGAGATTGGTGGAATTTTTTAAAGAAAGTTCCCATTTGCCTTTATTTCTATAATACCGATCTTACGGAATCACACAATCCTAACCATAAGAGACAAGAGTCGTTCTGTGCCACCTTTATTTTCCTGTAATACAAATTGGAAATTTTTTGGTGGCGTTGGAGTTAGACCAGTCGACTTAGTCGACTGGCCGTTTATGCTAGTGCTGTATAAAAGAACAATGTGTGGAAAAGCTTAGATCGGTGTCGATGATGACGTTGGAATGACGTTCAAATTGCTTTGTTGGATCTGGTTGATACGTTTTAGTTAAACCTGTTGTACCATGCCTGTTGAACTAAATTTATACATCAAGTACGTTGATGCTGGTAAAAACTGTTTTACGTAATTCTAGTAATTACACTGTTATTTAGCTGACAATAATTTAAACAAGGATCTTTTTATAATCAAAACCATCATTTTCAAACTGTGTTAATTGAAGTTTGAGACTACTTTCAAGATATGGAAGCTGTTGTTGACCAGATGTGTTGTGTGGCTTGTGTGTTGAAGAATACAGACCGGGGATTCGACATTATGGTTGCATTTTTAAAGCACAACTACAAAACTGTGGATTTGATATTTAACCCAAATATTAAAAACCTAGTTGACGCCATTGATCCGGCAACACAAGACAAGTTTGTCAAAGGGACAATGGCATTTATGGCAAGTCATGGCGGAAGTTTGCCTCCACTGTTGCATGATGGGTATTACCAAAAGCAAGAACTGAGTGTGAAGTACAGTTTCGGAGAATTTGAAATTCAAATGGGATCAGTGAAAAAGGGTCAAATTCTGGAATTATTCATGTGGGATGGTAATTGTGACATTGGATCTAGTATTTTGGATAATCTCAAAGATCAGTGCATGGAAACTGTGATGGTGCCGGGAACGTTTAAAAACCTGCCTAATGTGAGTTTTGACACGTTTTTTTCCGTTGACTTAAAAACAGGAGAAATAGAGGTGGGAAGACCGCAGGTTGGGATTAAACCGATTGATAAAGTGAAACATGGACAATGGGAAGGATTATCTGAGTTTGCCAAAACTTTACACTTCAAACGTCAATTTTTGAAAACTCCCAGGTAAATCATGAGCCAAGAAGGCCGGAACGTGAATTGTTTTATAAACATATTTCAAATTTTTATTCATAATTTTTATTTTCTTTGACCACAGGATATCTCTGATGATTGTGAAAGGCTTATCAACCTCAACCGGACATTGTACATCACTTAAGTCTTGGATTAATTTTCTGCTGCAAAATTCCAAAAAATCCCTGGAAGACATGTTTGTCATCTTCACAGTGGACTATGCCGCCTTCAGTACTAATCAAGTCGCAACGAAACCCGATGTTCGAAAGTTGATTAACGTTTGTAACGGGCCAAAAATTAATGAAAAAATTATTTGGTAAAGAAAAGTTGACATTTAAATATCCTTTTTAGTTGCAATTATGCCAACATAAGTGTATTCTATAATTTATTCTATAATTTATGGTTTTTCAGGATTGACACATCTTCAACTGATAACGACGATCTAGCTGTGGCCGCGCATGGTTATCACCCCGAATTCGGAAAGAAAATGGATCTCAATGTACGTCAATTTTCTGATGGCTGTGTTTAACATTATGGCGCTGGACTGCTACTAGAGATAAATTTTGAAGACAAGTTTTGCAACAGTTCATGATCAATTAAATTTAGTGTAGTTAGTTTCTTATTAAAAACCTTGTTTAAAAACATATTATTTCAACTCAGGTTGCTCACTTGTTTTACAATTCAAACGCACCGAAGCCCATTTAATCCTTAAAAAACATATTTTTATTCAAAAATTTCATTTGCACTGGTAATAAAGAAGCGCATAAGTACATACAATAGTCAAGCACATGTAGCAAAATATACTCCATTTGCATATCCCCGTGTACTGGAAATTAAAGTTCTAATTTGTGTTCCATTATTAACTTCATCTTTATTGTGTACATTCAACACATACAAGATGCTAATTTGAGATGAAAAGACTATTGAGTGTCTATATCGACCTAAATAAAAACATTCAATATACATATATGTTCAATAATTCACGGTTTAAGATAACATGGCTTTAAATTGCGGCTCATCACAATCATGAATACGATACTTGAAAGAAGAAAGTTACAAAGCTACTCAAGGAAGCAGAAAAGAACGGAAAACCCTGCCCAGGAGATTTGAGTACTTTCTTCAGCACACAATTAACCCACTTTAGCTTTCTTAGGTTTCTGGGTATGGTAAGAATAATTTGAAACTGGTTAGGTTAAGTTATGTTAGGTATAAAATTGTATTGGTGATAGGAGGGAAAGGCTTACGATGATACGTGTATCAGTAGGGGCCAGATCTCCATCCGCAGCGTCAATAACTCCTAACCAGGAGTCGCTCAATGACTCCGTCAAGCGAGTCATTTAACGTGAACACGCATCTCAGAAACTGTCAATGACGCCTTAGAAGGAGTCGTAGGCGTTTACTCGAGAACTACTGAACACAGAGACAAACTGATTATCTCTTTGGAAAGAACGCCATCGATTTGTTTAAAAGGCATATGGTAAACGGGGGGTTGCAAATTAAAAAAACTTTAAAATCATTAAAAAACTGACTTGCAATACCTATTAACGTATAAAGTATCCAGATAACAGTTTTATTTTTCTGAAGGTTTACCTAGGGTTTACATATGCTTTGTAAGGCAAGTGTAATTCTAAAAAGTTATTTGGCAGAATAAGACTCCTTCTAAGGAGTCAAAAAATTGGTCATTTAACACCTCCGGATAAGGAGTCATTGACGCTGCGGATGGAGATCTGGCTCCTACTGTGTATTGGTATATCATAGTAATTACAATCTTTAACCCCGACGTTTGACCCAATGACACAAAATATTGATTTTTTTTATTTTGGTTTTGAACCTTGCGCCAGAAAGTGTAAATTGGAAAAGGTGTATTGCCGTTGAACTAGAAAAATGTGCTGAAGAATGGGTATCGCAAAGCACGACGGTAGCCGTTTTTGTTGAACGTTTTTATGTAAATTCATTATTAGCATAGAACATACCTCACCTCACTATTACAAGCTCGTCAACAGCATATCTTTTTCTGGATTGTTCTTGTCCAAATCAAGTGTAGTGGCTAAGTTTACATGACAACGTTCGTGACTGCACTGCTTCTGACGACCATTCTGACTTTTGCAAGCACGTCGACAGCATTGTTTTTCTGGATTGTTCTTGTCCAAATCAAGTGTAGTGGCTTAGTATACATGACAACGTTCGTGACTGCACTGCTTCTGACGACAATTCTGACTTTTGCAAGCACGTCGACAGCATTGTTTTTCTGGATTGTTCTTGTAAGTTTCCAAGTTTCGTAGTTAAATGTGCATGACAACGTTTGAGGCTGCACTGCTTTAAGGAAACAACCAAAGCGAGTGGTTTGTGATTTGATGTAGGATTGCGAAAAAATATCAATTTTTTCAACTTGTAATAGTATAATTATTATTATTAACATTTTTAGTAAAAGTGAGTATTTCAACATTGTTGTTCAAGTTTTCTAGAACGATAGAAGATGGTGCAGTTCAAATGTGAAGTTTGTGAAGAGGCGACTCAAGCCCCAGGGATGGCAGGGGGTCCGTTCAACTTTACTACCTTGGATGCCTTTATCAAGCATTTAGTAACCAAGACACACATTGACAGTGTCAAGAATTTGGGTAGGGGGGGTCCTTTGCGGGAAGTGGTTGGTCCAAATGACCGATTTCTTGTGATGGGAGTAACAAGCATCAGCATACTGGAGTTTCTCGTCGCACTCCAGCACTTTGGTGTTGTTTCAGGATTTGAATGCTACCGTGGCTTAAACTGTGCTGTTGTGACACTGCAGCACTTTGATTTTGCACCAAGTGTTGTGCAGTAAGTTTTTTATTTGAAACAGACGTCATATTTATAGCTTAATAAATACATTTGTGGTTACGTAATGACTTATTACTTTTTTCCAATACAATAGCTACAATAGGGTGCAAAGCCTTGTTAATCTGAAGTCGGTCGACGGGGTTCTGGTGCATATCACCAAAATTCAAACAATGACACCAATTGAGAGTAAGTACACAATGTAACTCCCTTTTAAAATGTTACTAGACAATGGAATTAATTGCAAGGTAAAGACTTGATCCAAACTTTTGTTTTGCTTCAACAGGAAACCGTTTTAACACCGGTCAGATGAGAAATGAGTTGCTACAACGAAACCTACAACTGAAACGAAACTTCCGGACACCTGTCTGGGCGCCACAGAATTCCAATTCCGAGGACAAAGAGAAGATTGTCATTCTGGAACTTGCCAAGCTGGCAGCGGCAAGACACCCCGAGGAAGGTCATCTCCACATATTTGGCTTCAGCGTCTACGATGGTGTTTCAATTAAGGATGCCTTGCTCAAGGAAGAAACTAGGCGTATGAAGAACGCTTCGCTCGTCAACCATGTACCTTTTCAACAAGGTTTGTATTCCCAAAACAAAATTACTAATAATTAAATACTTTTGTTGTATTTTTATATTTTTTGTTTGTTAAAGGCGAGCGTGCAAACAACAGGTTGGTGGCAACCCAAACAAGAGACGCCAGTAGCCAAACTGATGGAGAATACAGTGGTGGTCACTCAAATGCATCTGGATCCAAACCTGAAGGACTAGGTCTAGCTCATCAGCAACAAGTGGAGATACATGACGACGACAATGGACAAGGCAAAGCTGAATATGCTGGACCACGGGCTGAAGCTCAAGGAGGTGATTACCAACAACAAGTGGAGAATGCACAAGCAGATCACTGGATCGAGGATGACGAACGCAAGTTCCAAGAAGATAGAGCACGGACTGAAGCTCAGGGAGATGGTTATCCTCAAGTTGGAAAGCCAGACGATGCTCCTCAGACTAACGATCAACCAGGAAAGGATGGAGATGCTGGACCACGCGCTAATGCTCAGGAAGATGGTTATCCTCAAGTAAGAAAGCCAGACAATGCTCCTCAGACTAACGATGAACCAGGCAAGGTTGGAGATGCTGGACCACGCGCTGAAGCTCAGGGAGGTGGTTATCCTCAGGTTGGAAAGCCAGACAATGCTCTTCGGACTGAGGATGAACCAGGCAAGGTTGGAGATGCTGGAGGTAACCCTGAAGCTAAAGGAGATGGTTGTCCTCAAGTGGAAAAACCGGACGATGCTCGGCGGAATGAGGATGAAGAAGATGAAAACATAGATTACACTGCCTTTACACGTTATTGGAATGTAAATTATGTTCCAAAATAATTGAGTGAGAAGAAGTAACAATGAGAATTTGATGTAAAAAATTTATTTTCATTATTGTAACAATGAATTATTAATATTTACTGGAATTAATTTTGTGAAAGTTTTAAATTTGGAAAACGTTTGAATTTAAATTAGCAATTTAGGTGTCCTAAAACCTAAAGATGAGTTGTAGTCAGCATTAAATTAATTTGTGTTTGAGCTGTGTGTAGTTGTAATTAAAATACCTTGTACTATGAAACCGCTGTTTACCATGATTGTTGAAATGTTTTCAATCATATCAATTGAATGTTTTCTTGAAAACCCTGTTTTAAGTAACTGATAAAATTTGTGTTTGAAATTGTTGGTAAAAAATTTAAGGGTGATGTACTTCCTTCCATAATTTATAGATATCAATAAAAAATCAAATTGACTAATATATGATTTGTTGGTTCGTTTAATGTTGTCGTCCGCACATTTAATAATATAACATTCATTTTTTCAATCAAGTCATATGATAAATGCAAAGCGAGTCTTCATTTTTAACACATTTAACGCATTCTGGTTTGCATTGCCACTGAAAGATGTAACTGCATTCAATGATCCTGCGGGTCATTGCGGGTGAGTTTTAATATCTATCACCCGCTGCAAACCCACGAGCTCCTCACGAGTAAAGCATGTAACAAAATTAGCAACCATACATGAGTGTGGTTGCTAATTTCTTGGGTCAACTATTATCAGTAAACAAGGTATCTGAACGTACTCAAACTCGAAAAAAGCTTATTCATTGTCCGGCAGAACAATTCGCAGTGCAGTTTACGTAACAAGTTAAGTCAAGGTACCCAGCCGGTCATTGGATAAAGTGAGGTTTTTCCAGTACGCATATAACACACCATACTTAAATATATAACCAAAAAAGCAGCAAACATAGGTTGTACCACATTTTTTCAAACGAGGGCAGTAGCAAATGAGTGATGGGTAATGGGTAAAGGCTGAAAGTGGTTGGTCATCGTAACAAGGAGCGTAGAAACTCATACAAAACATCATGTACCCTATATACAAGCATTAGTTCAGATTGAACACGTTGCCTCAGCTACATATTCCCATGGTTCACGACGGGTGAAATATATTAAAAATGACCCGTAATGACCCGCACGAACATTGTACACGGCGATTTTACAGGGGCAATGTGATCCTTTTCTATGCAATTTCTCCAATACCAATGATTCAAAAGATGTAAGCCATTTCATCCATATTATTTTTTCATGTAATTTTTGTTGAAGGCAATAAATACAATTTTCTCATGTTTAATCACCATAATTCCAACTAGTATCTTGCATGTATTAAGATGCATAATAAATTGCATACATCATGCACACGTTAATTGCGGTTACCGATATATATGATTATGTTTATTTTAGTAAATTACAAGTGATTTTATTTCCTGTTTATTTCGTGCCTTTAAATAAATTCATAATAAATTTATGGACTTTAATACACGTTATTCATTTCTGCAACCTTTGTAGATCAGATTTAGAGTATAATACTTTTGTTTTTTTCAATTCAGTGCTTGTCTTGTTGTCGATTTGATTCTTGTTGAGCAGTGACATGACTTTAAAGTACTTTTCTTCCACCTCTTCGTCAAATGTAATGTCTTCATTGTCTTGCACTGTCATGCCACATGTTTCAAAAGCCCAAATGATTAGATACATTTTAAGTTTGACCACGTTGAGATCCTTTGTTATCGCTGTTTGGTAAAAGAAAAATGTTACTTGTTGAGCGTTCATTCTCTTGAGAATGTTCCTGGCGTTAGTGGATTCTTTCAAGAAATCTTGTATCTGAGGTCCAAGTTGTTCGAAAAACTCTTGCAGTCCAACATTGATGAAAATCCGAAGGAGAACCAGGTGCTGTCGGTTGTCGTAAAGCTTCCAAACGTCATTGCACGACATTTCTTGGAAAAGAAACTTCCACAAGTTTATCACCTTTAGCTGCATCGCCATTTCAAAGAGGCTGAACGTTAGTGGTGTAGGAATAAAGTTGTCTGGCAGTTTGATCTTTTAGACAAGTTTGATGAGTAGATCAATATCCTTATTTGTTGCCTTGATTGATGTGACTTGAGAGTTAGGAGTTCCTGCTCCGTAAGCTTTCACCATCATTTCAGGAAGATGTAGTTGTAGTTGATGCTGTTGAAGTGTGCACTTTTAAATCTCGAGCAAGTATATAGCACCAATATTTTATGGGTTTATGCATTGCTGGAAATTAGCAACCATACACACGTGTGGTCGCTAATTACTAAGGCTAACAACTACAAGGGAATTATTGTTGTTATGGCTGCTCCTATAGAGTAAAGCAGTAAAGAAGAAGACCTGATGTGTATTTCAAATGAAGTAGGCAACAAGCTGTGTATTTGGAATTTTGGAACATACAGGAACTGGAGAAAATAGTAGCATGGTTCCTAAAACGAGAATGAAAAATTGGATGTGAACAGGTTTGGAGAACTTAACCATCACTAAAACCGGAACCGTTTTACTTTGTCATTGTTGCCAATTTTTCCAGCTTTTAACTTTCATATCCATGTAAATGTTCCATGGAGTGGTTTTATGTCTTACTTTCAACGCAACGCCTTCAATTTGTAGCAGAATGCCCCTGACACCGACGCACCATAGCATTCAAATCTGCGTCATATTACTTAATTATTTCAGTTCACCTGACCTATTAAGCTAGTACGTAAGCTGATCTATTATATAAGCTAAATTGGCTATTACCTTTAAGAGTTGATAATAACAATACCAGCTATGTATAATCTTGTTTTTAAAAATAGTGATTTTAGATTTTGGTTACCACGGCGTTTGTTTTCAAGCTATATTATAATACTAGTTTTAACAAGTTATATTCAGTAATAATTACTATATAGCTATGGATGAACAAATTTTTTGGAATGACTGCTCGCATTTTGAAGTTATTGACATTGTTCAACTTGTTGAGGAAGATACAAACAACAACGTTTTAGACTTAGTAAAAAAGTTCTATTGTGCATTACCGATGGTCTTCAGGATGCCAGATAATTACAAACCTACGGATACGAAAAAATTAGAAGATTTGTGGCTTCAAATTGTCCATCCTGAAAAATATAATGTGAAATTTCTTGCAAGTGGAGTTTTTATAAAAGAAATTTGTGATATGCCGTCAAATAGTTGTTTGCAAACAGTGTCTCAATTTTTACCAAATGGATGTAAAGTTGAAACATACAGCCACCACATTGAAGAAGAAAGAAACTTTTGGAACAACATCCAAGTCTTGAAGCAGTACGCTTGCAGTGTACACGGTACTACTATATGTAAATATGATAGAAGACGCTTGACCCTACTACCACTGGAAAGCTTGATGTCAAAGACCGTACATTGTTTCTCCGAGCCAATTGAAGGCATTACTAAACCAACTCTATCACTTTCAAAGTTTGGCTCCACTTTTAGCTTTCAATTGGCTGAAAAAGAATCTTGGCTGATAAGTTACCTTCACAAAGGACATGCAAAAATTTGGTAAGCAAAGATACAAACTAACAAACAAGTAGTGGTAGTAAAATGGTCAATATGACTCAACGATGGTGTTAATGAACAATATTTATCATTTAGGTATTTCCTGGAGCCAGTTGATGCCAGACGCGTCGAAATTCATCTAGGACAAGTACTCCAGCAATTTTCATTAAAATACTGCACAAAAAATTGCCCAACTATATGCAGACACAACATTTTATTTCTTCAACCAACATTTCTAGAGTCGTTAGGGTACAAAGTGCGCAAAGTTAGTTTAAATATTAAATGCTCTAAGAAAATAACTTCTATTTCAAAGAAAATATTACTTGAATTTTAAAAATCTGTACATTTCTTTTTCAGGTCATTCAATCACAAGGTTGCTTTGTGATTGTGCCACCAAGATGTTACTTCTGGGGTATAAGTTTGGGAGAAAGCATATCAGAGGACATTAATTTCTTCACAAACGACGACACCAGCATTCAATTTGGTCTTTCTTCTCTCACCTGCCCATTTTATGAACAAAAAAATCCATCGTTGGATATGGAATGGTTCGTGTGGGTTTGGTGGCCGCAACAGTAAATATATATAACATACATATTTTTTGTTGAATATTTTAAGTAAAGTTTAAGAAATGGAATAATCAGTGCTTATTATTAATTTGAATCTTTTTAGCTATAAAGCTTACATTAACGGTCATCTTAGTGTTCAAGACCCAGTAGACTACAAGACTTTTTTGGTTCCTTCGCCATGTATCAAGTTCAAAATTAAAGTTGGCAACCACGCTCTGGAATCAGGAGGAATATTTTCAATTTTGGCTGCAAAAACCCAACAAGGAAAGCAATGCGTCTACGTCAAGTCAACTGCAGGATTTTCTTGGATTGATAGAAGTTATGCTGAAACATTACTTTGGATTTCTGACTACAAAGACAAATCTGTTCTTTTACCTGATATTATATTTTCAATGGAGGAAAATGTTATCACTCACTTCTCCGAAATAAATATGTTTCTCCAGCAGCACGCATTCGATAAAATGTACAAGCTTTTAGGTTTCCCCGACTTCGAAAATGACGACGAGTTATCCATTTACCCCCCAAGTATTCTCAATGTGTATTTAGATTCAGACTCTGAACATGAGTTGCTCCCCAAAAAACAAAATAAACAGCAAATTTTTAACCCTCGAGTCAAAAATTGTAAAAACTGTGGAAAATCATATCAAGCCTATAAAACTTCATCTTCTTGGAGTGTGCATCAGAAAAAATGTAGACTTGGTAAATGCTTCTCTTGTGAAATCTGTGACAAAAAGTTTTACTTGCAAGGGGAATTAAAGAAACACTGCAGACGCAAACATATACTTTATTCTAATGGTTAAGACTAAAAAATTCAACTTATGACCTGGCTAGATGTACCATACTGCATGCTGAATCACTTGTTGATATACGAATTAAATCCACATCACGATCGACTTTTTTTAAATTATTTGATTCATTTGTTCAAAACTTGTACCAAATACACAGTAAACTTTGTTTTTAACAAATCTTAAATTCTTGTTACTTGTTCTTGCTTAATTTGGAAACTTGACATTAACCTAATAGCAGCCATAATACATTTGCAGTTGTCGCAGACATCGAAAAATGAGATTAATTTCTACTTAACATGTAGCTTTGTATCAATAAAATGAATGCACACAAGCACGAGAAAACAAAAAAATTGTTTGCATAATGAAACACTTCAAATTGTCAATCAGGCACAATTACCTTTTTCTTGTTTAGATTTTTTCTCAATTTGTTATAGTTTGCAAATTGTAAAAATTATATTCTACTTTGACCGATTTCAGTTGAGTCGTGAAGTTTTCCTTTACATATTTCAAATCAATTTTTAAGTATCTCCAACCCCTGTACAAACCCATTTGCCCACTCATTTCACCATTCATTGTGCAAAACAACTGTAAATATACGCATACGATAAAACACGTTCTCTCTAACAAGTGTGCCTGCTCTCATTGATGTAGACTTTGATTTCTCCAGTTCTTGTACAATACATGTTCCATCTCAAGCTACTCGTTCCATGTGTTTAAAGCCTCTTACCACTGAAAAGCATCCAAATGCATGACCACTTAAATCTCACTGCTTCTGTTCCGCTTTATTCCTTTCGTATTATCACTCATAAATTGGTGAAGGATGTGAGTAAGGTACAAAGAAATTGTGAGGTTTGGAAGTACAAAGATAAAGTCGATAAGATCATGTGATATTTAAGATGAATTAGATTTAAGACTTATGGAAAAATCCAACTTTACCTTAAAAAACATCAATGACTCTTACAACCATTTGATCATTAATCAATTCACTTTAAATCAAAATATTCATTCTGCAACTTATTCTACAAATGCAATTCTACTTAAAATATGGGAATGTAATTATTTCCTCTTTTTGTTTGAAAGATATTCTGTACTGGTTTCAAATTTCCGATCGCTTCGCTCCGTCTTTCGCAGCTTACCTAGCTCTAATTGTGCCAACCGTGCTTCGACGCACAACTTTTCGAGCTTCGAAATGGTGCCTAAGTGGTCATTACAAATCCTGTAACTCATGTCTTATCCCCCATGTCAGGCCTGTAAACTCATCCATGGATTGAAAACCTTACCAAACCTAACCCGATTTGATACAATGTTACTCCAATCATTCATTCAGTTCAAATGACATGAACAGTATGCATGCCAACATGAACATTATACATGTCCACATGAACAATACATGAACAACACATGAAAAACATACAACAAATACTTTTGAAATTTGCTTTTGTAGAGACTTTCATTTTGCAATAACAATTTAAATCATATAAGAGTTTAAAATTTTAGTTAGATATAACCGTCTCTTATGTTATGGCGCCCCCAGCTACATCGTTGAGGGGCCACCTAAAGAAAAGACCCCCCTCTATGGTAGGTCGTCCCTAAACTACAACTTAACCCAAAGCAATATCAAAATTAAGCTCATCTTGGATATAGTTTACCACAACATGGTCGAGCGGCCCGAGCCATCTCTTTGTCATTTATCTTCTTCTAACCTTAATCAACCAACACCCCAGGTTTACAAATTAACAAAAAAAATTACAAAAAAATAAAGTTTCTGAAAATTTTGCACTAAAGCTTACTTTTTTTTATATACACAAAATATCACTTTTTCATTCTTCTAAATTCACAAATTAGTGTCTGAATATCTGAAGTGCTTTCATCAACTTCTGTTTAATGTGAGTATACACGTACATTATAGTTTACTATGGTGTCGCATCAAGGTAGGAAATTTTGCATGTCATCACGAAGGCAAGATTATTGCTTGAACAAGTTGCCCCAGCCAGGTCTCCATGTAATAAAATCCCATGAGTAATGACGGGTGAGTTATTTTAAAATTCACCCGCTGCCACCAACAGCATTTTTGTAGCGGAAGGCCTACTTGTTTGCTTACCTGACGTTAGATTGTTCGGTACCGTTAGGTTAAGTTTAATCACATTTACTAATAAGACTACCATTAATACAATAAATTAGAATTCTTATCTTGATTTCTTTCAACACATCCTTTCCGAACACCAAACCAATGTACGGTTTGATTTGTAATTAAACTTATGTTTCTAATAACAATTTAAAATATTTGATTGATTTTTATTTGAAATGATGTGTAATCTTCAGTCTTTGGCCGTGAATAAAGATATGCATTGTCTGATCATAGTGCACACCAAAAACGGATGACCTAACATAATTACTCGGGAAATCCAAAAATAAACGTTCATTTTTACACAAAAAATATTGCACTCATTTTGCTATTTACAAATAATCTAATAAGGTCGTTGTTACCTTGCACCAGCCACGCCATATTATTGCCCTTTATTTTCATGTAGTGCATATGCACACTCAACCGGCAAATTCTTGTTCGCAGAATGCAAGAATGAACTTGTTCATACACCGATCTACAATCCATCAAAAAACGCAAATAAAAAAATCCAAATCCTGATTTAAAGGAAGAGTTGCACTTTATTTCTTGTAAACTATTTTTGACATTTTAAAAGTTTCCGTTAAAAGTCTAACTAACTACTGTGCTAAAATGGCAAAACATTTGAATATCGATGACTTCTCAGTTATCCAGATGAATGGTGATGGGTAAGTGAAAATTATTTAAAAATTGGTGTAAATCATTCAGTAATTCTATACAAGTAAATGAGTAATTATTATTAGTGAAGTTAATCCTCAAGCATAAACGTACCTCGCTCAAAAACGTCTTTAGTTACAATCTTTATTAAGACCACAGTTAAGTACGATGGTGATATAGTGAACGACGATTACTTACCATGGTTACAATAACCAATTTTTCAGATATGAGCAGGCAATTTTTATTTGAACAAATATTATAGGCCTTTTTAACTGTAGTTTAGATGTTAATTTGAATTTCAAAAAAAGCCTGGCCGGCCTGCTCCGTGTTTCTGTGATTTCCATGACACCTTGTTTGAAAAAATCTATTAATTAATGTGGTCACAAAATATATTTAATATATTATTCAATCGTTGTGGCACATTCATTAATCGATTTTTTCAAACAAGGTGTCATTGAAACCACAACAACACGGAGCAGAAACGGAGGCTTTCACAATTATTTTAAATTTGGATTTTTTAAGAAAACCGCAGCTTTATTTGTCTATAACTGTGAAAGACAAATTTTAAAATGATTTCAAAATCCTGTCTGTATCTCATTGTTCTGGGTCAAACGACACTTTGTTCGAAAAAATTGGTCAAAAATGTGCCCGCATCGATTGAATTTCTGTTTAAACTTTGCCCCTTCAGATCTAAAAAATTGGTTATCGTAACCATTGTAAGTAACCTAACCTCACTAACTCACCATCGTATTTAACTATGGTCTAAAAATTTGCTACTAAACACGTTTTTGATCGAGGTACGTTTATATTTACAGATTGAGTTAAGTCATTTCAATTAAAATTTAAAATATTACAGTAACTGTTGTTTCCACGCCCTTGCCGCTGGGATCCATGGATTTTACGAAATGTACGCTGAAGAAAATGACGTCATGATCCACATTGAGCAGATGCGCATTCGTCTTGAGGTCATGACGTTCATACAAGACAACATAGAGGAATTCCAGGAGTTTTACCCGATTAGGCTTGCAGCATCAACAACCCAAGGGTTGTCGACTGACGAAATAGGTGAGCAAATTAACGAATCATATCAATATATAAATAATATACGCAGACGAAAAAGACTACGCATTTTAAAACTATATTTGATAACTGGATTTTCATATCTAGTTTATGTAAATGGGAAATAACATAAGTAATTACAAAATTGTGTTGATAATGTGTTACAGACAAGCTAATTGATGACATGTCTGCTACAGAGAAAAAACGTTTTCGTCTTGAGGAAGGTAAATTATTCATTAATATGGTTGTTTAAAATCTAAAGCGCAAAGATTTACATAATAATTAGGTAATCCTTAAATATTTCTTATCACATGTCAATAGTGAGCAAAATAAGCCAGGACACGTTTTGGGGCGGTGAGTGTGAAGTTAAAGCCGCCGCCATGCTGTACGAACGCAGAATTCACATTTATAATCCAGGTGGTCAGGATGTTGTATTTGATTACGACAATGCCTATGAGCTCAAACCTCCAGTTTACCTGAAGTATGTTCACCCACATTATGACTTGCTTAAGCGGATAACTAGAAGCACACCTGCCATTCAACCCCCATTGGGAGAAGATGTCTTCGAGTGGCTACAAGAACATCACCTACAACTACATCGTATTAATCCTGGAAAGTATGTTCAAGAACAAAACGATCAAGTAATCATGTTTGTCACGAATAATTATATCATGTACTCAAACACTACATTAAATATGTTCACAGGAGTAACTTGACAATGGCTCTGGCGTTCGCAATGAAAAACAACATGCACCTGAATGACGTAATACTTCGAGTTTTGAAGAAGCACATGCTTGGAAAAGAATCGAAATGGAACAATGACATGCAAATAGTTGTTAATGACAAATATAATTTTTTGAACAATGCTGAAAAACAGCGTTACATTGAGAAAAAAGGTAGCTTTGTATTTTTCTCTAAGCCATGTATATAACATGACAAGTTGAAATAGTAATTCCAACTTTTGAAAACCTTTTCTCATATTTTTAGTAAAGTGGACTTTGAGGTACATTACTTACAACGACAAGATTATTCTGGACGAAGCAGCAGCAGCGTTTTATATTGAAATTAAAGTCATCCAAAATTTGACGCAGAATCCAGATGATTACAATTTTCTCAATAGTGTTAATGGTAGCGTAATTTATTTGTTAAAGACCGATATACACTACGACGTGGTTACAAAAAGAGCTGCTGAAGTTTTGCCGTCCTTACAAAACCCGAGTAAAAATGAAAACAAACCTCGCAAACAACCAGTGACTCAAGATATGGACGAAATAGAAGTTATAGACCTCACCGATCCATGTTTTGATACTCCCAATCCGGAGGATTGGGAAGGAGACGTCATCCTTCTCGACACGGAATCCGTTGAAGCCCCAGTTGATGTTCTGGAAAATAATTACATACTGTCAAGTATCCTCCGGAATTTCCAGTCCCCTGTGACTGTCGTTGTACTTGTGCCCAGACCATTTCTAGACTTGAAGAACCTTCAACAAGTTTTTGAAAGCAATATTTCACTGGCTCAGTTAACAGTGGTTGTCCTATACAATGTGTCAGACTATGCCAAAATGAAAAAGGACCAGTATCTGAAGAACGGCTTCACAATGTTTGCAAAAACAGTAAAGGGCGAGTTCAACACAATGGACCGACGGATCTTGAGATTGGCAAAATACATTGTAAGCAATTTAGTATCTTAATTTAATCATAATTTACTTAAATTAAACCTTAAAACGGTGCGACAAAATCTAATAAAACTTATGTGTGTCCCACATGTTGTAGCTTCCGCTAATATTTTTGGCTACTGAGGGATACAAATGGAGAGGAATACCCATCAGGACAATTTGTAAATCTCAAGCCGGAAGCGTACCATTATTGCTTCTAACGCATTCATGGAAGGACATCAGGGAGGCGGTTAAACAGGAAGTTGATAATGTCAAAACCGAAGGCCTGTTTTTTATGAATTCATTGTCGGCTGCTACCGGAACATTTAAAACTCGCTACAACGCTAGCCGGTTCCACAGGATCCAATTTGACACTGCAAGTTTAGAGGACGGTGAGGTAACTCGAACAGGTGATAGCAGCCTTGAAAGGTAAGCCCCCGAATGCACCCACCAAACCAATTAAACTTTTCCGAGTCATTGACCATGGGTTGGTTCTCTTTCTTAATTTTTAGATTTGATTTTTTTGTGACATTGGACAACAATGTTATGCCCGTACCCGAGGTAGTAGCACATTTTAGAGACAAGTGCAATGTCAATGAAGACGACAAGATTGATAATCTTTACATGTACCTGAATGAATTGGAGACAAACACTGTGTGGTACACTTACTTTGTTATACTCTTTGATGGGCCACAGATGAACAAGTACAAGAATGAAGCTAACCCTGAAGCAACTACGAAAGTGTTTTTCGAAATGATGGAAGACACTTGTGTTGAAAAGACATTGTACATGGGAAGAACACGAAACCAAGCATTTCGGAGCAGTCATTTTACTCAGGATTCGGCCTTGAATGAGATACTTACCTCCACCACTATAATGTACAATTTAAGATCCATAAAGTTTAATGACATGGATTCGTGTAAACAAGATGAAGCTAAAATGCTGGTAAGTTTATTTTTATCAAAAGTTTACCCCACCATATCCATTCCATCAAAGCATTTTTATAAGTAGTAAATCCATTCCAGGTACTGACTGATGCGTACTTAAAGATGTATGATTCAAATCCAGCAGGGATTCAACTACTTCTTTTGAACAAGCACTTGGAGTACATGCCCCTAGTAAATGAAGATGCAAATGTGTTCTATGCCAATGTAAAAGCCTTTTTGAACTCTGGAGTGCATCTGCTTAAAATGAGACCAGATCAAGAAGCCATGGTTTACGAGCATGAATTCATTTGCAAGGGAAACCTTACAGCGCTGGACGAGATAAAAGTTCTACGAGGGACGTACTCCAATCGAACTTTTGACTGCGTGCAAGAGGTGTACACGAGACTTAAAGCTAATATGCGTCATCATTAAATCTTCAATATTTGACATGAATTTGACAGTGTAATCTACCATTTGGCAAAATTTGTTGCTGGAATGTTGATAAATCTAAACAATGCAATGCAATGTAACAGTGTAGTTCTTAAACCGTGCATCTGAGTACAAATAGAGCCGTTACACGATCATTAAAATTGCAGGTAACACGTATGCGTTGACATAATAAACTGTTGATTATATTTCAGTAACACCGTGGCTTAGTGTAATCAATACTTTAAAATCATTTATGCAGCATACTGATCAAAAAAAATGATCATTCTTTATTAACTATATCTTTGAGTTTGGGAAAATGCTGAATAAGGTCAACATAGCAAGTATTCTAGATAGTCATAAATCAAAGCATATATAATACATGCCGCAAAATAAAAGATCAATTTATATCGACTTGTTCATAGCCGACACTCCGTAAGAAAAAAAATAGCATTTACTATTCATTTATTTAGCTTTTAAACAATGAAAAAGTAACACGCAATGAAAATTTTTTGGTAGCCTGCCCTTTCATACTTTTTAGTTGGGTCTGACTTCAGCCTTCTTGTGTACTATATGACTGCATTTGGTTTTTTTGCGTACGATCTCTGGTTGCACACCTGTCGCATGTGATTAGTGGTTACATAGCTTAGCTTGTGGGTTAAGCGGGTCAACTTAATTTATACTCACCCTTCACCCATTATATTACACAGCGACCCTTAATTAGCTACCACAAGCAAGTATGCTTGCTGAATGTTTTGACATTTTTTTATTTTCATGTTATTTAATAAAATTGACAATGGATCATGTGTGATACGGTACTCTTGTATTATTTAGTTGCATTGATGAACTCGCAGGTTAAAGCGTGTTAAGGTCCTAGTATATTTATTTTCCCCCGTACGGACCCACGGGATCATAGCATGTGGCGATCTTCCAGAAAAAACGTAACCCACGAAGCCTGAAGGTTGTAGCAGTACATGATATTAGTGCCCTTCAAAAGTAACAACTATAGGCGTGCGTCGTTGCTAGTTTTTAACCTATCGATTCAAGAATATAGAATATATGCAGTCTCTGCGTAAACCTGCGGATAATAACGGGTGGGGTTTGATGTATTTGACCCGCTGAGACCCGCCGAAATCTTGAAAGCCCAAAAGTCGAAGTCAGACAAGTTAGGAATGAATGAACATTGCCAAGAAAAATACAATTAGGGTTTTTAGTGAAATAAGAATAACATAATTGGTTAGGTTTTACCTTTCCATTGCCTAATGTTTACTTTTACAAATGCAATCATGCAGTGCCGCACTTTAATTATATTATGCGTAAAATATTGTCGTGACGTCGTCGAACTTGAACAATTTTTTTCGTGACGTATTTTTGCATCTTGTGAATTTTCCTTTGTTGTGAGCAAAAGAGATTGAGTTCTTGTTGTCTAAAGTAAGATGAATGAGTAGTCGAAAGAATAGACAACGACGAAAATAACGACAAAAGAAAGGTAAAAAAATCTTGCTACAATATATAACGTGAATAAAAATAGTACTTTTCTCGATTGCAAACCTCCATCTCATCCCAAATTCTAAATATAAATTACCATCTTTTCTATTATCTATGCCATGGCATGAGTCTAATCTACGAACATTATAATGCTCCGTTATTATTAAAAGTTGAAAAAATATGCCCAAAGTTTGTTCTAAATCCTTACTTCCCTATATTTCTTCTCGGTAGAGGTAAGGCAGACCTCGGCAAAAAACGGATGCATCCATATGAAGTTTAAAACTTTGGTTTGAATAAGGAGTCCTTAACCTAACTCAAAACATATATGACTGTAATATTTAATTCGGGTTAAGGGAAACATTTATTGCATAAATCATCATTATATTGTGGCTGAAATTAGTAGTTAGATATTTAATTGATCCGTTCCATTTACAGGAATCAAAATATATTGATTATATTCCTCCAATTTCGGTACACTCCCATTTTCCCATTCATTTCTCCAAACCCTTTACAAAATGACAATTATTGTTCCATTCCACGTATGCGTATAGTAGAAGGAGTGCGTAACAGCGTTATTTTTATACACTCCATTTAAATAGATGTAGTTCGTCTTCTAAACAAGTTTGTTAGCAACCTGCTTTCAATTAAAATATACATTGAAATTGTGGATAGTAACAATTTCGTCTTCATGGATTCGCATATCTTTTTTATTTTATTTTACCCGACCGTTACGTAGTCTTTATTTATAGTACTAGTCTTGTGCGTATACTCATACATGTACACGTTACTCCCTTGTACGCAGACAAACGAGCATATCTTTCTTAACAAAGCATCGTTCTCTCCAATCCTTGTATACTCGATTTCTCCAGTCCCTACACACTCGCTAGCTTGAATTTCTCCAGTCCCTGTATATTCCCGAATTCCCAATGCACAGCCTGTAGCCTTATTACTTTAAGCTATACTCTACAGCAGCAGCCTAAAAGCAATTATTCCCTGGTCAATAGCAGCAGGCTTTTATTAGAGGAGCTGATTCTTCCATTCTACTCCTTTTCTTATTTTTTAATACTTGATTTCTAAAAATATTGTGAATTCGCATCAAGTTTTTATGAAGTGAATCGAAGAATAAAAATATCTAGAAAGTGGACGCTATCTGAGCTAGTTTTTTTCCTAAATATTCATTAGTCCACTGTCGTGCGGAGTGGATCCCATTCTTCTCTAGCATCCTCCCCTCCCTCATATATTTATCCGAACGCCACCGCATTCGTCAATTAACTCCGAAATTAAGGTATAATTCCCATTCAACGAACCAAACCTTTTTTGCCGACATTGTGGCATGAAACTTCCACAACAGGTATCACTTTGAACATACAAAACTTTGAACTACTGAGTCGATGACACTGAAATTTTTTTATCAAAAAACTTGTATTGGCCAAACTAACATATATGTAAATAGCATTCGACTAAACACGACCTTCTGAACATTTCTTGCCGAATAAAGTTTTTCGATTTACCTCACCGTTTGCGAGTTATGACACTGCAAACGTTTTCTTTGTCATTTTCTGGCATAGTGAATTTTAGTCAATTTGACAGGTTAGGTTGGAAGGCCGTCACATTTTCAAAATAAAAATGGCAACTACAAAAATGTAAAAATTTTGACACACTGGACCTTTAAATTTTGAAAAAATCAACTTTGTCAAATGTAATGTCCACTATGTCAACTTTTAAAAATTCAACCACTTAGCTACTTTTTTACATTATTTTATGATCTACTTGGTACTTATATTAACATATTCAAATTTTGTGGAGAATATTATTAATCCAAAAGAATATTAGAGGTACGTAGTCAGACATCGCTTGTGACAACCAACGTTTCGGAGAATAGCTAGTCAAAAAGATAATCTATACCGTTTTTTAATACGATAAAAATAGTCAAGAAACGAACAAAGTAAAAACCTCCACTCAAAAGCAAAGTTTTTTAAGTATGTACATTTATTAGCTGATTTGCAAATTTGACATGTATTGGCCCGAACGATAGGCAAAACCATCCAAGCAAAGCTCCAAGAGCTAAGCGCGGCGGGCACATGCGACAATCGAAGCGACGGAAGCCGGAGCCGCGGGAGGCGGAGCGAAGCGACAGAACCTACCCGAAACTAGTACAAAATACCGTTTTTTAAGTTAGGGTAGGGAGTCCACCGCCAACTTGAAGTTATCATATTCTGCCCAAATGTAAATATTGACTGTTTGGTAATAAACAGTCAACTATGTTTTCTAAAATTTTGATGCGTCTCCAGTTTTATATTTTGAATTTTACATAGTTGACATCGAATTTCACATAACTAACCTAACCTGACTTAACCAAAATGATTTATGCCAAAAAATTGGGGTCCGGTTGTGTACACCCTGACCAATAACGGGGGCAAAAACGGATGTTGCATCTGTTTTTTGACGAGGCCTGCCTTACCTCTACCGAGTAAGTACCAACGTCATTTAACAAGAACCTGGTCGAAAGAGAGACCCGTTTGCAATATAAAAAACGAAATAAATTGTATAAATATACCGAGTTTACACTTCAACAATGTGGTTAATATAAAAAGTATGTTGAATGCAACATAGAAATATATATAGGGAAGTAAGGATTTAGAACAAACTTGTGCATATGTTTTTTTATTTTGCAGTGCATTTTTTTTACTTATAATAATAACGGAGTATTATAATGTTCGTAGATTAGACTCATGCCATGGCATAGATGATAGAAAAGATGGTAATTTATATTTAGAATTGGGGATGAGATGGAGTTTGCAATCGAGAAAGGTACCATTTTTATTCACGTTATAGTAAGATGGTTACCCTTCTTTTGTCGTTAGAATCGTCGTTGTCTATTCTTTCGAATACTCATTCATCTTATTTTAGACAACAAGAACTCAATCTCTTTTGCTCACAACAAAGGAAAATTCACAAGATGCAAAAATACGTCACGAAAAAAAGTTAGTTGAAGTTCTATTAATTCCACAAAGAATGGTACTTGTATACATGCATTTAATGTTTCATCGTGTTTTTTTATTTATTTCCCTTGAACATTTTTGACTGTAAACATGTATCTAGGTATATAGGCACTCCCCCCTCCGCCTCACCGAGTCACTGAGAATTGAAAATATGCCAAACAACTTTATGAAAAGGTTTTTAAATGCCAATAAGTTTTCATTAATTTCTCTGCATTGCATTTTATCTGTCTATCAACAAATGACTGCATAAGATACACATGCACAATGTTTCGGGCTCCACTTGCTTAGTTTGTGTTTTTAGATATTCACCCCAATATTTTTTTAAACTTTGAAACTGAGATAATGGGTATAATTGAGTTTTCTTCCTTACGATAAAACAGAAGGTGAGATTATTATTAAGGATACTTAGTTTTGCAGCTTCTTGTTGATTTAAATTGTGTTGAGCGATTTGTTAGTACGTAATAAAATTTATGTATCTGTGATGATGATTGGTAAAAAAACCAAATGTTTTAGTTTCACAAATTCTTCCTTCTTGTAGCGAACAAATACACTTTTTTGTATAGCATATATGCATGTATGAATGCGCTACAACAATAGTACACAACAATGAATGATATGCGGTGCGAAATAGTGACGCTAACCTCGTCGTCTTCAAATTCTTTCAGTCATCACATTATCTTGGGGAGCCATTAGCCAAACATTTTGAGATTAATTGGTGCACAAAACAACCAAATGAAATGAGTAAGTACCGGCGTCATTTGACAAGAACCTGGTCATTGAATTCGCGTCTTTGCATTCACCATCTTAACTTAAGTGCTGACAGAAAAAGAGAGACCCATTTACAATATAAAAACGAAACAAATTATTTAAATGTACCGAGTTCACACTTCAATAATGTGGTTAATATAAAAGCATGTTGTATGCAACAGAGACGGAGAAATTTCGCACCGCATATCATTCATTGTTGTGTACTATTTTTGTAGCGCATGCATACACAAAAATAAATACCCACACGGGTTATAAATATATAATGCAGTGAAACTAATGAAAACGATAACAGAAAAAAATTGCACCTTATTACAGACACAAGCGAAAATCATTATAGGTACATTTATAAGATGAGATCTACACGTTTATCAACCCTTTGCAAAAAAAATTCATTCGGCTATTCGTCGATTTTTATTTTAAAATGCAGGGGCTATACAACGAGGGAAGCAGAGGGAAGTTGCTTCCCGGGCCGTGCATCGATGGGACCGGGCCTGCACAATTGCTGATGTTTGCTTATGACTAGACTTTTAAATGTGGTTCAAGTAAATTTTTAAAAGGGCAGGGTGGCGTGAAGGAATCTGTTGACGCATTACACTATAGTTGACGATCTTAAATTTGAGTCCTGATCAGAGAGGTTTTCCTGTGTCTCTAGTAGAGCCTCGTCGGAGATTATTATCCATAGTCAAGACAAATAAATTAAATATGAATCAAAATTTGTGACGCAGTGATGGGCTCAGTAGATGGGAGCCGGTTAGCGCTATAAAACAAAGCCTACTGGCAATGATAGTAAGGAAATGCATTAGAAATTTTGCAATGACGAGAACTTTGACAACGAAAGATTCGCAGGTTTTTGGTTTTACGGTAGTAATTTTGAAATAATAATTTGAAATTAGAAATCCAATGATGTAAAGAAGTTAATCATGGTTTTGACAAACGTAGCAGTAACGTTATTGTACGTAGGAATACGTTTTAGAGAGATAATAGCATGGTAAAAGGTTGATAGGTTTTTTTGCTGCAACAGTTTGGTTGTGCATTCGTTTTCTATTTATGCAGCATTCTGTGGAATGAATGATTCACAAAATGAATCTTGTTTTACAATACATTATGTCCGATACTACAGAAAAAGAAGTAACGTTTTTAAGCCTTAAGTGCTTTCGTCGCATTAAATTACGAACATGATTAAAATTAAACATTACACTTTAAAAATAACGCTAGATTGATTCATTAGATGTATTTCCTTAATCGTATGCATATTTATTTTCAATTCTTTAAAATTATTTCTTGATTTTGATACTACGTTTAAAGTTACTACACACGACCTTGGACTACATAATATGTTGGGGAAAATTGTAGCTTAGATAGCGTCATCTTTTGAAACTACTTATTCTTTAATTTCACAAACTTTATAAAAACTTTATGGAAATTCACAATATTTTTAGAAATAAAGTATTAAATGAGAACTGGTGTAGAACGAAAGGTTTAGCTCCTCCAATAAAAGCCTGCCGCTATTGACCAGAGCAAAGACGAGAAAAGAAATGAATGCTTCTAGGCTGCTGCTGTATAGCTTAAAGTAATAAGGCTACAGGCTGTGCATTGGGAATTCGGGAATATACAGGGACTGGAGAAATTCGAGCTAGCGAGTGTATAGGGACTGGACTATTTTTGACTGCTTCTATATTTCTGGCTTTTTAGAATTAAATCAAAGTGTTGGTCATAAACTATATATTTTGAATCAATGTTTGAGCACCAGTATTGAATTGACCAAACATGCATCCTGTCAAAGACTGAACGGTGACATTTTTAACAAAAACTAAATTTTGCGCACCATCAAAATTTGTACTGGACTATTTCAAATGGTCACTCACTAAATCTCATGTGATAGGTTATTGTCGTGTGCAGTACTTCCGTTGCAATTACAAACGTTACCACAATTTAGGGAGCTGGTGAGAGTATACGAATTTCCTTCACCTCCTCAGTAATGACTTCTAATGACAAACATTTTGGTAATTTTTAACATTTTTGGAAAAGTTTTTGACTGCCTTTTGTGAATTCAAATAGAACAGTTAGCAAACTATCATTTGCAGTTTAAAATTGTCATAAATTGGGCTTATTTTTCGCATGAAGACTGGAAATTCGTTGAACCATTATCAAAAATGAGCAGTAAAAGTTCTGAAATATTTCAAGAAAGTTTTCAATCACCTATAAAAATCAAACTAATTATAATTTACTCTGCTACAAAGAGGGCTAGGGCGTTGAAGCCGAATGTTTTAGCACAACTTTAAGTTAGACCTTTGGCTATCTAATGGTATAAACATTTAGTCCAACCATCGACCACATTCAAAGTTACAGACGAATAAAAGTGCCCATATTTATGCAATATTCCCTATGTATGTAAGAGTGTACGCACAAGTGGAATGGAACAATAATTGTACAATTCATTTGTACAGGGAATGGAGAAATGTATGGGAAAATGTAAATGTACAGGGATTGGAAGAATTCAATTAATGACTTGTGAATTACGTGAAGGGAACGGAGAAATTAAATATTTGACTACTGATTTCAGCCACAATATGTTTTTAGATCTTGACTGAATATATATTTTTTTTAAATCTGAGAACCTAGATGCAGAAGGGATCAATTCATTTAAACATATACAAATAATCTTTTGTGGTTTAAAAAATGATCATTTAATTCTAAACAAACATCTTGGTCGATTTGATCTACGAATGGTTAAATGATTTTAAAATAATTCAATGATTTGCTAATATACGAATTATCTTTGAAATTTGTTAATTCGAATCTAGACAAATATTCTTTTGATTCTAGTTTTATGGGCATTCGATTCCGGACAAATGTTCATTCAATTCTAGACAATCATTCGCTTTTATACGAATAGTCATTTGTTTACATACGAACGTTGATTCGATTTCATACGACTTCTTATTCAATTTTATACGAATAGTCGTTTGTTTACATACGAATAGTCATTCGTTTTTATACAAATAATCGTTTAATTGAACACGAGTGCTCACTCGATGCCATACGTATTATCTTTTATACGCATGCGAAAGTTTGTACGATTAAATACAAATGTTTTTACGATTACGTTTGGTTGTTTACTTTATTTACTTGAATAATTTTATTAAAGCGGGTCCCGCCGTTTCCCACAATTTTCAAGCGAAAGCTTTCTCACATCGAATTTGGTTTGTATTCAACTATCAGAATCCAACTTTTACACCATTTACTTTTCATGTTTTAGCATAAAACTATAATTTCGTTGATTTTATTTAGCTTAAGTTAGGTTAAGTTAGGTTTAAAAATACTTTAAAACCAAGGTTTTGTGATACTTTTGCATTCCATGAGACAACTTTCGTACGGAAATCGTGGGAAACTCCCGGAGGTCGTATTAAAGTTCCAGTAATTTCATTCTAATAAACATCGATATCTGTATTTTTGATTACTCTGTTTCTTCTAACAACGTTTCATTCTATCATTTGATTGCATAATAAAGAAATGCGAAATTTTCAGATAGTTCAAAAATATACACGAACACAATTGAAGCAACAGATATTCCCATATGAATAAATTCTCAAATTTATTACATGTCAAACTATAAGTTTTCTAGTTTTTTTTAGCCCAAATGAAATTAAATACAAAAGTAAATTTACTAGAACTTTGATAAAACTAAAAAATAGGTATGCATCGAATTTCCTTCCCGGCCCGGACCCTTTCTAGTTTAGCCACTGCTAAAATGCAAATATAATGGTGACGAAAAAGATTACAGTAGTAGTGATGATGCGGATTTAATAATAGATTTTTCGTCC